>JAZEWU010000006.1:8227296-8240356 GCA_036362915.1 Geotria australis | reverse complement strand
TGTGTGGGTTTTGCATGTTCTCCCCGTGTCCGCGTGGGTTTGCGCCGGGCATTCCGGTTTCCTCCCACAGTCCAAGGCATGCTGCTGCATAGGTTAGTTGGCCTGCTGACTGAATTACCCCTGGTGCCCTGCGATGAACGTTCATCCTATCCTGGGTACAGCCCTGCCTTGTGCCCTGTGTCTGCTGGAAGAGTCTCCGGCTCATCGCAACCCCGTACAGGATTGAGCGATATTGATAACAAGTGAATGCATTACTGGCCGGTTAGGGAGCGCGCTGAGACACGTGGTGCTACAGGAGACCACGGCTCAGCATATCGGCTCAGATACGCAGAACGCGACGCACATTCATTCATAAAAACAAACAAGCGGCACAAGAAGTGAGCCGAACGGGACTCGTGGCCCCAGGAGTCCCGTGAAGAGGCCACGTCCTGGAGCGGCATTGTTCCCAGAGAATGGATTCTCTGGAGAGTGCGGTTGTGGGTGTGTGTGCGCGTACACCCGAAATAGTGCAGCCCGCATGATTATTCTGAGAATGGGAGAAGCCCGCTTGTTCCATCAGCAAAGAATTGTCCTCAGCCACTGGTATGATGTATGTAAATGAAGACTCGGTTGAAATGTCCCCCCTGCTCAAACGGGGATTGGGATAGTGCCGAGTTTTCGTTTGAAATCATGAACCAGGAGTGACAATTCCACGTTCCCATGGCAAGGGATGGTCTAGCCACCCGGCTGCCGCTGGTGAATTCTCATAAAGCAGTACAGTACCCATTTAATCAACGGCACTGTTGTGTAAGTATAACCCTGAGTTTGACTTAAACGTGCTTGTAATTGTTTGTGCGATGTGACTTTTTTGCGTAATGGCTGGATATCGTATTAAAGTTCAGTGAACGGTATATTCAATTTTATGGATGTACATAACAATCATTTACACGTGTAAGGTGCCTCTCACCCAAAGGTCACAAAGCGCTGTACAAAACAAATCTTGGGGAAAAAAAACCGACAGCGCACAGGCTGAGACACAGTGCAAACGGTAAAACCTCAATTGTGATAATAATTCACACCTGCCTTGTGTGCAGCCTTGTCTTACCCAAGCGTTCATTCTATAACCAGCGGCAAAGCAGGGCCAGTAAGGCCCTGCACAGTGATTAGCAAGTTGAGCGACTGGCTAAAACACAGAGGCTGCCTCGCTTTAGCAAGTCAGACTCTAGGTAGAAGACAGGTCGTGTTAAAGAGAGTGGAAAAGTTTTTTTTTTAGACAACTTGTTTGTGAAAGTGCCGCGGCTTTTGGCTTTTATATATAAACGACTAGCAACGAGTGATGGCAAAATAAACAGTATTTCATATCAACTAGACAATACCATATATATATAGCCAATTCTAAACATATACGGTCGGGAGAAACATCAGCAAACAGGGCAGGAGGAATCGTTTGGCGCGAGGTTAAGCTCGGTTGGTAACATGCAACGAAGTTCTAAATCGAGATTTAAAAAAAAGGTCTAGCTTGCACAACGTGACGCCAAAACGAGCAGGGCAAAGGAATCCGTGTGATTTTACAAGAGGCTTTTGTGCGCCGGGCCAACAGATACTTTATTTCGTCAAACTGTTTGGTCTCCCGTATAGCTGCGGGTGTGCGAGCCGTGGAAGCCAGGTGTGATTTCCGCAAGTGTAAATTCTGACGCGCGTACAACTCTCCGCTGCGGCATAGCTGTGCGGCACGCTGGTGATCATGATGATTAAGCGGCCGCACCTGGGCCACCGTTTGATGGAAAAAACGAATAGATGTGAGGTGACTGGGATCCCTCACACAGCAGGGCCATGCAGGAGCTGCCGTGTCAAGGGCGATGAACCGGGGATCGCCCAGGTCCTGGGCTCGCGTCTGCGATGCCACCGAATAATTCGAGCGGATTCTCGAGTGCGGAGCGATGATGCCGTCAGCCGGCCCGCCAACTATTCCGCAATGATAACGCGTAGTTAATGCGTGTAAACGTATTTACATGGCTAGATCCCCCATAGAGCCCAAGCACACTGGTTGGGCTAGTGCTGTTAGCGAGCGTCTATTAAGGGTCGACACCGCTCACAAAGGGATAGGTGATGTGTACGACATCGCACTACTTACTCATTTAAGGCTCAGTCGACCTATGGGAGGCTCAGGGCCGGTTCATATTTTCATCAGTGACGTTGGCTGTGAGTGGAAATCGGTCTCAAACGGCCGGGCTTGTAGCGCAGTGCGCTAAATACACCACACTACCGATCCCCACGGACAAAATACAACCCACCGCTTCATTGAGCTGTGGATTGTAAGTTGTAATTGTTATAAACGTACGCGGGTGATTAAAACGTGCCGAGGCATTGTAGAGCACGAAGAAGCTCCTATTCGTCTTTGACTAGGAGCAGTCTATAGGGGGAGATCAAGGTAGAAGCGTTCACGTCGCGATCCCTGTCAAGTAATACTTGGTATTACCTGCAAATTCTACCAAACACTTCGAAGCCGAGCTGAAAGACAACAATGTCCAGAAGCTCAACAAATGCCAGAAGCCCCTCAGTCTGGAGCAAGACGAGAGGCCAATGCCAGCCTTTAAGGCCAGCACTGACTATGATATCTCTAAATGTTGAAGGGCTGTCTGCAACTAAAGAAGAACTTGTTGCAATGGGAAACTGTCCTATAACCATCACGCTTCGAAGAATCGAATCGAATTCGAATCTATAGGGCAGTTCTCTGAAGTCACGCGATACTTACTTGAGGGGTTCCAGAAAGGCACTTCACCTCACACCATGACTCCGTTGGCGCAATTCTGATATAATCGCTTGTATAAACAAGACCTCTGAAAATACCATTTCAAACATCAGTGGCACGTTGTTTGTTATTTTACGGATACGATATCCTTCTCAAAGATTGTGAACTTATTTAACACTGTGTGCCTGCAGACCAACCTGGAACAAAAAGTGGTCAGGTGTGGCAGTGTACGCAAACGGCCACACCTGAACAAGCTACATTCTGTAACGTTGCCTCGAGTAATTAGCCAGAGTTGGGCAAAGCTACTGGGAGTGTGCTCCTGCAAAAGATGCGAGGAATGCCGTGGTAAATATGGAATAGGTGGTACCCTGCTTCTATTGATATTCTTGAGGCAGTAGTGACATTCCACATCCCTATGGCAGGGACTGTTTTACCTATTTATAATGGAGCAAGTGTTTGTAAGTATATATATATATTTTTTGTTCCATTGGTTTTTATTTATTTTTCATTGTTGATATGCCGTTCTCTTCGCGGCCCTTGTGCAACGCTTTGTGACCCTCGGGTGAAAGGCGCTATATAAAACGCTATTATTATGCAGCGCTTTGTGACCCTCGGGTGAAAGGCGCTATATAAAACGCAATTATTATTATTATTATATATGTAAGTCCGCACCGAGTGGACTTTGTACAAATCCCTCATAGGTGCGCATTTGATCTGCACAACACCAAGGTGTTTATGTCTTACTTCAGCTTTACTTTCCACTTGGTACTTACTCATCAGAGACTTCAGAGAGCCGGCAGCAATATTCACGTATCACGAAGTACTCCAGGTCAGAGCCGTCATGTCGGCAGAAGAGGTAATCGCCGAGAAACGTTAGAATAATGTGTTACAAGCGTGGAACAGGATCGCCCGTAGGACGGGTACTCTGCTAATCGTTGGCACCACGTCTAAAAGAGAGCATTAGGCCATCGCAGTTCTATACTCGCGGTTGTGAGCCTGCGGTGGAAATCCAGCGCTCACGCGGCGAAGATCAGAATCTCTCCCACGTGGACCACTGGTGAATTGTCACAAACTGGTACTCAATTTATCAGCCCCTGCGACACAACGGACTGTGTCGACCGCTGTCCGCGATTTGGACTTAGCCGCCTTGCGACTGTCCGCTTCTGCAGAGCAAACGCTTGTTAGGGACAGAAACATTTAAGATTATTCAATCAGATCCTCGCCTCGAAAATAGGAAAAGACCAAGTGCGGGGGGGTTTTTTTTTTTCGAAAGTTCAGAGCGGCAGCCGAAGGGCAATTTAATAAAGACTAAAAACATTCCCTGAGTGGCTCACATGTGGCAGCTGTTAATTTTGCTGACTAAAGCAGCAGCGGCGTCTGACTGTAAAGCCCAGGGGGCACAGCTGTGCAGAACAGGGCGTCTGGCCAAACAGCGTTACGATGCGTACTCTACTGCCGTTAGGCCAAGGGCTGATGTGGAGAGTAACCCTTTACAAATGATCCCATTACAAATAATCCGTTACTGGAATCGGATTACCAGAGCAGGTATTATTGTGTCAAACTCATGTCACAGTGTGTGTCTGCTCAACATGGATATAAGGCTGTGGGTAATCGTTGTTGGGGGCTCGGCAGTAGTGGTGGAAATTCCACATTTTCATGGCAGAGCTGGAGCTCTCTATTGAATGGCCACTGTAGGCTTCCTAAACGTTCTAGATCTTTGAAGGATCACAGGCCAAGTTTATCCTCAGTCGGGGGTTGAACTTGTAACCTTCTCATTGTGAGAACGTTTGAAGCAATGTGCCAACAGGCCGGATTATGCACCATTCATTAGTATGAAGAATGTGATTATAATTCGTTTGTGAGGACAGCAGTAGCAGCTAATGAATAGAGCCCACACTTTAATAATATTAATCGTACATTCCAGCCATTCTCAATCCTCCAATGAACCTGGAGACCTTAGTTGACTCCCTGTCACGGCTAACATCAGTGGCGAGTGATATCTGTTACCAGTCGTGGACCACCAAGCTCACCAACACACATTGTCGAGTATGGTGAAGTGTGGTCAAATAACACCGTTAACCGACATGGTATTGGGAAGCCTCATTCTAGCTGTGGATTCACAAAAGGCTGAGAATTGCTCCCAAGAGTTGTTTTTTCGGCATACCCGTTTCGAGCGTTCCTCATCTCCAACGTGGCAAAACATCGCGAGGGAGAGATAAGGAACACTCGACACGGCTAACCCGAGAGAAAAAGCTACGCAAAGCAATTCCCATACATCGTGCCGCAAAAACCTACATCAGCGCATTTACAAAGGGCTGTAGATTATTATCAATGACTAAACAATCAGATTATTTTACTTTTAAAATACCAAAATGAAGAATTACTTTTAAAAAATGTGAGTAATCAGAAACGGAATAGGTCTCCAAAGTAACCCCACCTGCCCTCTCTGGGAGATGAAGCTCAACAAAAATCCTGCTGACCTAACGCGGCAGGTCCATTGCTGCGATGTTTACTCTGGTTCGCTTGAATCCCAGAAGGTTTCCGACTCGGCAACACATTTGCTGAACCATAAGTCATTCTTTTACGCTAACACAACATGAATTAAAAGCTGCAGAGTTTATAGGCGCTTTTTGGGGTTTTTTTTTACTGAAAGGGTTTTTTTTTCCCTTCTGCCACGCTTGTAAAGGTGTTTCTCTGTAAGTGTAGTGTGGCACGTCACGCAGGCTTGCCGGTGGTCTGCACACTGCGTTTTCAGGCAGAACATCAAGCAGTGGAGCAGCTATGTATAATGGAGCAAGTGTATGTATGCCCACACTGACGCTACTGGGTTTGAATGCTCCAAAAGTGCAAATGTTCTCTCCCGAAACTTTAAAACTATTTCAGCTTTAAATGTCCACTTTTGCACGTGTACCATTAGCCCTCTTAAGCACTCTGCCTTTATCTTGACGTCAGAAAAACATGTTAAGTTTTCCGCTGCAACGTGGAACGCTTTTATCAAAACTGGAGGGATAACGGCCTGATTCAATCCCCAAGCAGAATTGTGTACTCGGAATCCTGTGGCTACTGTGAGTCCAGTGTTCATGCCACAGCACCAGCTTGGTAAAATGACGTCTACAGTTGAGACGATGCTGGCTGAAAGGTCTCCATAGTTTTTGAGACGTATTGCTTGGATGCGACGCTCACAATGCCTCGTCGCGTCACAGCCTCCGACACTGCAACGCAATGTCTTTTAAGCTGTCACCGTGAATGCAGGACACCTAAAGGGCACGTGAGTGCATTCGTGACTTCCTGTTGTGAATTTCAGCGCTTCCACTTCCCAGCACAAAGCGCCTCGGTTCGATTCCTGGCTTTTTCTGTGGAGTTTTCCATGCTCTCCCCGTGTCCGCGTGGATTTTTTTTTTTTTGCCGAGGCACTCTGGTTTCCTCCAACCGTCCAAAGACATGCTGCCGAGGTTAATCGGCCTGACTAAATTTCCCCCGGTGCCCTGGGATGGACTGGCGTCCCATTATAGGTATACGCCTGCCTCGTGTGCCCTGTGTCTGCCGGGGAAAGGCTCCGGTTCACCACGACCCTATACAGGTTGAAGCGGGTACTCATAATAGATGAATGAATGCATGAATGTTGAGCAAATGTGTAAAACGGCCGTACTATATTTCGCGTAAACTCTCGACCAAACACATTGAATACCGCGGTTTAGCATCAGTTCCTGCTGCTGCTGCCTCGCAATGGGACACTTCCGGAATTGCGTGGCAACATCAGAGCCATCAGGCAAATATTCCTTCCCGATGACTCCATCCACCCACGTGGCTCCGTGGTTAGAGTTCTCGACTCGCAGTCGAGGCACTGCACGTTCAAATCCTGGTTGTAAATCAGCCGTCTTGCGCTGGTAAAATGAGTACCACTTGTGCAAGTCGCGCATCGGTTGTCCTGTACATGGACTGTCTGTCCCGTACATAGCTACCACCGTAAGAATGCATAAGCAGAGGAGCCCTGATTCTTTACAGGTTTGACGTCGGTGGTTGGTAATGCTACGGCGACCACGATTCTGGATTGTAAGTGGTGCGTTAACGAGCTGGGACATTCCAGCCGTAATGCATGGAAATACATAATTCGAGCTATAAATATGCAGGGGTCCCATGTCGAATGCATTGAAAAACAGCGGCAAGTGTTGCTTGAAAATTCTTGTTAAATGTTCCAAAGGCGGCACCATGGGGTGCGAAGTTTAAGTTCAAGACGATTACGGCTCGTAGAATATTACGTTTATTATATGTGGCCAAGTACAGGGTTAGCACAAACATATAATGCTACATTTGAACATCACCCGTGATTGTTAAACTCTGTTCCATTATTTTTTGTGAGTTCAACACAGGCGTTTTGTTTGTTTGATCGGTTTGCCAAACCGCTTCTAGTCACTGTTATACTGTTGGCCTTCTAGTGAACAGAAAGCCTACCTGTGTTTCTGGATCGTTGAAGGTATATATATAAATTATTATTATTATTATTATATTGTGTAACATTGTAAAATGGGATAGTCTACTGTGTAACATTTAAAAATGGAACAGCCCATTCATTGTGTGTTGAATGAAAATTGTAAAATACCCATGATGAAGCCCATGGTGGTGTTAAGCATTACCCCTGAAGGAGGCGTTTGCAGTCGTGCTGTTTAGCAGGCAGTTGAGGACCTGAAGATGCCCCCAGCATGGGGTGTTGTGATGGTTGAAAGAGCTCCCTAGCACGAGGAGTGCAACCTCAGATTCCGTGGCTACAGGTAGTTGTCACGTATTTGGCATGTCACGTATTTGGTCTGAGTCCGTGGACTAGAGGAGGTGGCAGGCCGAGGGAGCAGGTGGCAGCAACGGCAGCCATGAGGTAACAGTGGTAAGGACGGGAGGTAATGATGAGGCAGAGGGGAGCTCCGTACAGCTCAGCTTTTTTTGATACGTAGATTTATTTTTTTATAGATGTTTTTTTACGCAACACGTGATTTTTACAACATAGGGGACCATTCAATGCGATGATTATTTTCAGTATTCCATGTATATATTTTTTCATATCCCTCCACAGATAAAAATCTACTCCTGAGCTTAAAAATAGTTGAATCTACGAGCAGCTAATACGTGCAGAGAGGATTGCCTTTAATTTTCTTGGCCTGAAATTGAAAACTGTGTTTGAAAATATGGAATTGATCATATATCTGATCCAATATCTCCCTGTTCCTTGGGCCGTTTGAGAAAACCGCAGGATTCACGGTGACCTTTAACTTAAGATGTATGTTTACTAGTTCCTCACGCCTCAAAGGAGTGGCCTGTGCCGTATCAGGGTGTCGTTTTCACCACTGGCTTGGGCCACCAATGGATCGGAGCAATGTCCACCACTCATTTAAGACACTCTGGCTTTCCTCGAATTAATCTGGAGTGTTGTTGGGGTTTTTTTCTTCAGTTGCAGACCAGTACACAAAATAAATCAAGCACCATGACTCCTGTTTGGTAGTCTGGCAGTCACTGTTTGGTGGTCTGTTACTGACTGCCGTTTCATTATGAGGAATAATCGTCAAACGCATACATAAACGGACTAATTCCCCTGTACGTTGTGGCTAAACACAGCATCACTTCTTGTCAGTTTTGTAATTATTGCTTGTATAGAAATCTATACTTTCTCCATTAGTCTGGTGTAATGAATACGCCGCATGTTGAATATTCAAATAACGAGCGTTCTCATGCGTTTTTCGGCTTTTCCCAAGTGTTATTCGTAGAATTCATTGGTTTGTTATTTTCTAAACATCTTGCGGCTAAGGCTGCAGAATGAACGTTTATTTCTTGCTGTTTGCCAGCCCGCGCTTACCGCAGCCATGGGCTCGTGCGTAGTTGTCAGGACCCTAACCCTTGTCGACCGATTCTGATTCCCCGTGTAGTCCTCTCCCCTAAAATTAACACAATGTTTTTGGCAACGAAAAATCACTGGTGGGTTTGTATTAATGCGGTACGACCCAAAACACATCAGAGGGAATACAGCAGAACCGCAAATTCTCGCACGGCTTAATGGGCCAGCAGTGCTTACCCTGCCTGCTGTGTGTCTCATCGTGATCCGAGAAATTGTCATGATGTGCGGTTATGATTGGTTTAGTTTAAACGTTATGTTCTCATTTATATTGTTGCTCATTTGTGTCGCCTGTTTGGGCAGTGCTGCGTTAGCATCGACACAATATTTGTAATCAAATCTGTCTGATGGAGCAAGTGTTTTATGCATGTATGTCCGCACTGTGAGCGTACCAAGTTCGAATAATTCATGAGTGCAAGTGTTGTCTGGGCAACACCACGGCGTTTGTGTCTTATTTCAGCTTTACTTCCCGAATATTGTCAGTCAATCAGTTTTTACTTCAGCTGAAAAGAACCACTGAGCTATGTAGAGCTTTATAAAAAGTTACAACATTTCAGGCCACCAGGGGCAATTTAGTCAGAACAATGCATCTCGAGAACATATCTTTATACTGTGGGAGGAAACCGGAGTACCCGGAGAAAACCCACACGGACACAGGGAGAACATGCAAACGCCATCAACAAGAGACCTCGGAAGTACACGTTACACGCTAGGAAAACAAAATCGCCCGTAGGGCGGGTACTCTGCTAGTACATGTAATGAAATGGGTGTCGCATTTACAGTCACAAAGTCCCACTTGTTCTAACGCACATTCTCAAAGCAGTATATTACTCACATATTTGCATTCAAATTTGACGTGAGCGTGGTAAAGTATGAAAAACGTAGAAAAATCTAATAAAATCTGTTCAAATGATTTACACTATGAATGCATTTCTTAGCCTTGAAAATTGCAAACATGAAATTGAATGTCTTAAAAACAGACGTTCAGGCTGAAAAACAGCTTTGTCAATGTAAGCCAAGGGGCTGTATTGCTCTGGATAATATTTCATGTTAAAGATTACTCACACAGTTGTCCCAACAATAAGCCCTTATACTCTATAAAGGTTAGCTATGTCACGTCCCATCCTGCGTGTATTACCGTTACACTGTTGTGTATTCCTGTGTGCGGACTGGAGTTAATTTTAGCTTTCTCATATAATCTCGATCAACACCCACTGTAGAGCAAAAAAAATGTGTTATTGCTTTCCGTGGGAGATATTTATTGTTGCTGTGCAGCCCGTGGTACTTTCTTTTTAAAAAACGTATCCGGTATTTCATACATTTATTGAGGCAACTTCCACTCGTTCACTCACTCACGGAACCTGCAGTTTACGTGTTGAACGATTCATTTTACGAGTGACATTTAGTTAAATTTCAGGCTGTGAAAGCTTCAAGTAGAAAAATGTGATATATTCTTGTGGATACGTGTTTCTGGGCTGCATATTTTCTCAACTATTGCACGAGACACATGAAGGCAAGATGACAAGCATTGCTGTAATTAACTGGATTAGCAGAGTACCAGCCCTGCGGACGATCTTGTTCTAAGCATGTGACGCGTTTTTCAGGCGTCAGGATTAAGACGGAAGAGCGCTTGAGAGGGTTGATGGTCGTGCAAAAGTTGAAGTAGTGTTAAAGTTTCACAATAGCGATCAACACACGGGAAGAACAGCTCAAATAAGACGTACAAGCTTTGGTGTTGTGCAGATAAAACGTGCGCTTATGAAGGATTCGAACCCGGTACCCTCAGTGCGAACATACATACATAAAACGCTTGCACCATCATACATATAGATATCACCTGATCCAAGGTTAACCCAAGCTTGTGTAGTAGACTCAACAGGCTGTGTTTTCATGGCGTTTCCTGTCTAACTCAACGTGTCTCCATGTCTACATTTGCCTTGGATGTGTTCCATCTCACCTGGTGGTCCTGAGCCAGTGGTGGACTTTCCACGTTCCTGTGTCAGACACAAGTCTTTTCATGTAAAACCCACTGCCAACTTCTTTAAAAAGTGGTAAACATTTTGAGAATTGCTACTGAGAGCTGCTCTTCCAGGATAGCCGTGTCGAGCAATTCCTCCTCTCTCCTTCATCGATGTATCAAAAAAGGCGTCAAAAATCTTGACGATGCTTCTAACGTGGGAGACGAAAGGTCGAAAGAGCAGCACTCGATCGACACAATACGTACGAATTAAAACGGCCAGTGCGTGTGGGTGGCCCAGTGGTTTAGGCGCGCTGGGCTACAAATCCGGCGACCCGAGTTCAAATCCCGCTCACGGCCAACACCAGTGACGATTTTCTGAACCGGTCCTGGGCCTCCCCTAGGTCGACTCAGCCTCCAATGAGTACCTAATGCGGTGTGTAAACATTGCCACTAGGGAGACAAAGGCGGCCGGGCATGGTCCTGGTCACCCACCCCCTCGTGTGCCGTTTCGACCTTCGTAGGTGCTCGCTAACGGCACTTTGCCCCCTACAGTCTGTTAAGGCTATACGGGGGGGGGATCTTTAAGTTCTATAACACATTGGCCAGGCCGCGTGTGCTGTCGTCGCAGTCAGGGTGGGCTCAGCCGGTTTGCGGATCCTGCCGAGTGAACGCGCGCGGGAAGCAGCGGTCAACGGCCCGCCACTGGATACGGCTCGGTGCGTCGTTCGCTCTTTAAAATGATCCACCGAGAGCAGTGCCCCATTCACATTCCACCGCCAGGAAAGGACACTAAATGTGGATGTTGTGGCCACTCCACGCGAAGTGAAAATGAACCCTCGGTGTCGAGTGTACAGAATTCTTCGTTTGTTCCGAATTGCTGTCCTGATTTGCTCTCTTTGCCTGCGATGCGATACTTCGTGTGCGTCTACCGCCTCCGTTTTACAACCGCTTTCCTTGTCGCCGCGACTCGTACAAAGAGCAGGTGGAAGACCTCATAACACGTCTCTCGTCCGAGGTGGTTTGAGATGATACGGATTGAGGTGACATCGAGAGATGGTTTTTTATTATTATTATTATTTGCAGCTGCAAACGGGAGCCACTGATGAGGCAACAGCTGCCGCTTTCAAAAAAATGTTTTATTGTACAAAATTCCGCCGAGCGGAAACGGGGCAAGGGCACTCGACTCACAAATGGAAGTTTGATGTTTGCTCTCCAAAGTTGTTCTTTTGGGATAGCTGTGCCGAGCACTCTCTCGCCCTCGCGAGCAAGCCAAGACCATGGACTCAGAATTTAAATCCCATACATGGCGATAGGACTGAGCTCTTTGCCACTGGCCCTGAGCACTGCTTTAGAATAACATACCTCTGCAAATGACAGAGGCACAACCGATGCAATTGTGTTCGTTTTATATATTTTTTGACGATGAATGTGAACCCGGCTACCATAAATACAACACCGCCCCTTACCAACACAATCCGTTTCCAAACTAGTGTGCGGGTTGACACGGGAGAAAAATTCCTGCTGAACTTTTCCGTGCGTGTGTTTTTTTGTTATATTATTTTGAAACACGAGTCCTGTAAGTGAATCATGTAGAGAGCACATTTCGCGCCGCGTTACTCTTCGTTTTATTTTTCTACGAATGCTATCAGATGGTTAAACGTCCAAAGACACTTGGAGCAAAATGATCAGATTGTTGGAATTATTTTGTGTTTGTTAACTCTTGGGCGTAATCTCGCAAGTCAAGTCCAAATCTTCAGTGTCGCTCCTCAAATGTGCCAGAGGCAGTGAGGGTTGTGGGTGACAGTAGGGAAAAACCCCACATTCCTATGGCAGGAGTTAATCTCTCCATAAGATGACTAATGTTGACGTCACATAGAGCGGCAGCAGGATTTTAGCGTGCATCTGTCCAATAATAACAATTATTACAATTTATAACGCGTGGCACATATTAATTCGATGTCGAAGATCTTAATTTGAAGATAGAACGACTCGAAGGCGCGAGGAAACCGCAGAGAGGTGGGGGAAGCAGCCAGGCGGTTTGCCGGGACCAATATTGTGCCAAACACCGCGTCCAATGTATTAAAGAGTGGGGTTTTTTTTAGTTCTGGGAGCAAACCGGAGAACCCGGAGAAAACCCACGCGGAGCATGGGGAGAACACACAAACTCAGCCACTAAGGCGCCCAAGTCGGGAATCCGAACGGTCTCAGGCGGGACTTTCTTTCTGTGAGGCGCAGATGTTACCACTCGAGAGTCGAGCACTCTGCCAAAGGTGCTGCCTCACCAGAACAATTAGTATTCTCGCACGGAGTGCAATGCACCGCGCGGCACGCATTAACACGTGCACCGAATTGTATATGATTGGATCGATTCGATTCTTCAAAGCGTGATGGTTATATGACAGTTTCCCCATTGCAACAAGTTATTCTTTAGTCGCAGACAGCCCTTCAACATTTAGAGATATAATAGTCAGTGCTGGCCTTAAAGGCGGGC
>JAZEWU010000006.1:8191349-8211531 GCA_036362915.1 Geotria australis | reverse complement strand
CGCTTTGATTGCCATGGAGAGAGAGAGAGGCAGCTCACGACAGCGCTGGCCACCACCGCCGCCTGCGAGGTGTCGTCTTCTGGGCAGCCCAGTGACACACACACACACACACAGACGCGCGACTGTTCATGTAGACAAACTTGGCCCCGCGTGTAAACCGCCGGAGTGTTGTAACTTGAAGGGCCGACCAAGGGGGGGGTGGTTTTTTTTTTCCTGGGACGATGTGCGGCCCTGTATAGGTAGGTAGGCGCTGTTGGCACGTGCTTCCTGCCGAAGTGACCGTTTGGGAGCCATACAGAGGAGTATTTTTAAATACGAACAGGCCAACACGAGGAGGTGATGTACATGCGTCTTTATTAAACGATCACACTGTGATTTGAAACGAAATAATATATATATATATGTGTTGGATGACTCTCCCATTGTGCCCCCCATGGTGTGTTTGTTGTTGCTATAGATTTTAAATAATAAATTTGTGTGTCCCACTGACCGAATGCTAGGATGTTGGGTGTACTTTTGCACTGCGTGGGCTGGTCTTATGGCAAATGCCTCGTTGTGTTACGGGTGACTTGAAATGCTAACGGTGTTTGTGTGTTGGTGTGTGCGGCCTACAGTCGGACTCCAGTGGCGTGTGACGTCTGCACCTGTCCTGGGCCTTCTCCAGAGTATACGGGTCTCCACCATGGGAATGTGGAATCCTCACCACAGATTCGAGGCTGCCAACTAAGGTGAGAGGTGCCACCTATCCCGTTTCGGCAGAGAGAGACTGGGACGTTTGTACGAGTGTGTGCGCGCGATGAACGAACTAAGCATAATGTAAGGTGGCTGCCTGGATTCGAACCCAGGTTCTCAGTGTTGCTTCATGCAATGTCCTCTGTACGGTCGTTAATGCTAAGTGCACTATTAATCACTTACAAATCCCCACCGCTCGGTATATGGGCTTGTAATAAAAACACAGGCGTCTGTGTGTTTGTTTTATTCTGACGACAATACGCGTGGCGTGGATTGTAACGTTGTGCACGCGCCAGGTCTCCCTTGAGATTGACACAACGGGCTCGCGTGCTGTGGATCAAAGCTGTCACCGCGATCATTAATACGCGCGTTCCTTGAGTAATAAAATGTCTCTATTCACAAAAGCGCACTGGGGTAGAACTCATCACCACGAGAGGCTCTGAGCCGGTGGGTGGAAATTCCATATTTAACATGGTGGGGGTTCAGTCCCACCAAGGTAGTACTCGTTTTATCGACCCATAATGGGTGATGTGCTGGGTCTACCACCGAAGCTCGCGACCTTCCAACTGTCAGTCAGTCATTCATTCTCAGTCCCCGTCTAATGCTGTACAGCAGTGGTTCTTAACCTGGCATATGTTTGTATTTATTGTATTATATATTGTATTTTGTATATATATATTTATTAATAAGGGGTGCGAGAACATACTTTGAGAACCAAAGGGGTGCAGGCTTAAGAACGACTGCTGCAGGAAAGCTTAAGAAACCACTGCTGTAGAGGGTCGCGGCGAGACGAAGCCCATCCCGGCAGGCGCAGGGCGCAAGACAGGGCTATACCGAGGATGGGACGCCAGTCCATCGCTGGGCACCGGGTGCAATTTAGTCAACGGGCCAATTAATCTAGACAGCAGCAGTAGCAGCGTGTCTTGGGACTGTGTGAGAAAAGCAGAGAGAGAAAAAAAAACAACAGAGTACCCGACACGGGGGAAAACACGCAAACCGGGGCACAAGCAAGCCAGCACCCGAGCCGGGCAACCGTGACTCAGGCTTTTCTGACAACCGCAGCGCCACAGCCGGGCAGGCGCGTCGCAGCCGCGGGTGTTGCGGGTGCCGCGACACCCGCACTTTCACAGAAACATGATTCCGTCTCCCCCGACTTTTTCCTGCGGTGGTCTCATATCGTATGTTGCGACACCCGCGCTTTCACAGAAACACGGTTCCGTCCCCCCCACTTTTTCCTGCAACACCCGCGGCTGCGACGCGCCTGCGCGCGCGGGGGTTTGCTAATCACGGTCTCAGCCGCGTGTCGGGGTCGCGCGGCGTGGTCCACAAGGGGCCCCAAGGCGAGCAAAACCCGCGCGCGCTCTCGCGTGTTTGCTCGCGACACCCCGCGCGCGTCCGCCTCTCTCTTCTCCCCTCTATCGAGGCTGTGGGGAGCGGTAGCTCGGTGGGTTGTAGCGCGCTGGGCTACGAATCTGGCGAGCCCGAGTTCGAATCCCGCTCACGGCCAACACCAGTGACGATTTTTCTGAACCGGTCCTGGGCCTCCTCTAGGTCGACTCGGCCTCAAATGAGTACCCGGTGCGGTGTGTAAACATCGCCACCAGGGAGACAAAGGCGGCCGGGCGTGGTGCTGGCTATCCCGAAAGAACAGCTCTGAAGAGCCATGAAAACCTACCATCGGTCTAGTTTCACGATTGATTTAATCACTTACACGAGAGTGCTTGTTTGCTACTTGCTGCTCTTATAGCATGCATCTATTAGCTCTAAGGCTTGCAATTGAAGTCCGTTATTGCGATGTTCGTTGGGAGGATTCAGTGCTTTTGAATGTGGAGGGAGGGCGTCCTTGAATTCTGCCACGGGCCCCAGAGTCGTTGAGACCGCCCCTGTCGGTAGTTACGATGCGTTGAGGCTGGATGGTTATTGGACTGGTGATCGACGCGCTGATGGAGCAGGTGTCGCAGGTGGCTGAGCAGCTGCTTTGCCAGCAGAGGGCAGTGTGCGTGTGTTCAGTTTGATGGGGAGCGGTGGCGCAGTGGTTATCGCACGAACTCAGTCCCCGGGTTCGACTCCCGCTTAAGGCCAATACCAGTGACGGTTATCTAAATCGGTCCTAGGCCTCCCCAAGGTCGACTCAGCCATAAATTCGTGCCTGGTGAGGTGTGTAAACATCGTCACTAAGGAGACAAAGGCGGCCGTGCATGGCGTTGGCCACCCACCCCTTCGAGTGCCACGCTGGCCTTCATAGGTGCTACCCTAACAGCACTTGCCCCAATAGTCTGTTAAGGCTATACAGGGGATATGTGTCTTTGCAAATGTATGTTATCTACCAAGTCACCGAATGTGTCCAACACGATAATATCAAATCTCGACAGCTAAGCAGATGTTGAACCTGGTTAAGGACGTATCCATGCGTGTACGCTTACATTATATATGCCTACATGTTTGTGCATTGTAGACTGACCACAATCGATGAATCTATATTCTATACGTGTTGCTGCTGCCCGCACTGTGTTATTGAAACGAATGCACCCAGGTTAATTCATATTGGCAACGAGGACATCGTTGCACGTTTTATTTCGCTGTTGTTGTTGTTGTTGTGAACGCGCGGGCACGTAGCCCATCGCACGATACGCGTGAGTGGTCACGACTGTGTGAACGTCGCTGAGTGATGTGAAGCCGGTACACAGCCCTAGACGCGTCAACGCAGACAGGCCACTGTGATTCCTACTGCTGTTGGGGCGAGTACTGTCAGCGAGCACCTGTTTATAAGGTGCCGTCACGGCACAGGAGGTGGCTGCGAAACGAGCACCACGCCCGGCCGCCTTTGTCTCTCGCGCTTCATTAGGTGCTCGCTAACAGCACTTGCCCCAACAGTCTGTTAAGCCTATTACCGGGGATGTTTACACGCGGGTACCCGTCTAAGGCTGAGTCGACCTAGGCGAGGCTCCAACACCGGTTTAGATACTGTATTCCCAACTGATGTTTGACGTCAGCGGGAATCAAACTCATGTACCTTGCGTGGTGCGCTAACCGCTGCGCCACCGCTCCCAATGCTGACACCGTCACTCACTCTCGTCAACCTCACTTTACTCACCGCCGTTTTCCCGCTGCGGCAGCGTCGTGGTGAGGAATAGGTGAGGAACACGGTGGTGGGGAATAGGAATCCTTCTGAATAGTGACGAGTTGCGTGCGATTCGAGATGTGCTGCTACTGCAGACTGGCGCCTACCGGCTATGTACTCACCACGCACGAAAACGGTGACTACCGCGACAGCGAGTATGTGTGTACTATATTTAGAGATGCATGTACATATGAAACGTATTTTCTTGATGCCATTCGTCTACGCAGTTTTATCTCGCAAAATAACAAAAACGTGTAACGTTATACCGTCAAATACGAATTGGTTATGATCCCTGCATCGTCCGGATTATAAGACCCACACCCCTGCTGCGCGATGGTGCGTCTTATAATCCGGTTTGTGTGTGATAATATTGGTCTACGTCTATTGACACCGGGCACACATTTTGTGGGTGCGTCTTACTTTCGGGTGCGTCTTATAATCCGGAGAATGTGTTGCTATGTATATAATATTTCCGTATGATGAATTGTATAATTTAATATTTTACGTTCATAATAACGTTAATGCACATGGTATAGGCTTCTATAACCACATACTACATTGCATAGAGGAACGGGCAGTACGGTCTGTACACCATGGTATGTGGGGTGATGTTAAGTCTATTGTGTGTAAGTGGTGTGTTGAATGTTGTGTTTGTGTAAATGTACACAATACCAGCAGCCCTACAGTACGCACGTGTTTGTTTGTGTGTGTGTGTGCCGGTATGTATGTGGGCATGTGTTGTGTGTTGAAGAGGGGAGCGGTGGTGCAGCGATTAGGGCACTGCGCAACGAACTCGGCTGCCCAAGTTCGATTCCCGTTCACGGCCAACATCAGTGATGAACATCTGTATCTATCACGGGTCTCTCCTAGATCGACCAAGCCTTAAATTAGCAACTCGTGCGGTGTGTAAGTATCAGCAATGCGGCCGGGCATGGTCCTGACCGCACCAAACACTTCAGTTTTGGTTGTGACCTTTATAGGTGCTCCCTAACAGCACCTGCAGTCCGACTAGACGGACGTTGGGTGTTTGTATCTGTATACATAGAAGGTGTCTGAATCAGTGCTCGTGTCTGTATTTCTTTACTGGAAAGCAATTGGTCTCATTCATTCATTCTCAGAAACCGCTAGACCCTGTACACGGTTACGGTGAACCGAAGCCTATCCCGGCAGACACAGGGCGCGCAGTCGGGCTATACCCAGAATAGGACACCAGTCCATCACAGGGCACCGGGGGCAATTTAGTCAGAGGGCCAATTAATAACTTCTGTATAAAATGTACGTATAAAGAACTCTATTAAGAGATATTAAATTCGCCCGAGGTGTACAGTATGTAAATGTACGTGTAAACAAAGCGCAATGCGCATCACATTTGCCGTACGTGTAATGACGACGGAAGACGCACAGCGTGTGATCATACTCCGAGCGTTCAGGGGGGCGATACAATGATGCCATTGATATGCGGTCACTGCCAACGTGCAGTGCCAACAGTATATGATGATATGAGCAATGAACGGGCGGCACGGTGGCGCGGCGAGATGGGCCGCCGCCTCACACCGAGGAGGACCTCGGTTCGATTCCCTGCTCGGTTGCCTTTCTGGGGGGAGTTTGTATATTCTCCCCGTGTCCGCGTGGGATTTCGCCAGGCACTCCGGTTTTCTCCAATAGTCCAAAGGCATGCTGCTGCATAGGTTAATTGGCCTGCGGACTAAATTGCCCCCCGGTGTCCTATGATGGGTATAGCCCTGCCTTGCGCCCTGTGTTTGCCGGGATAGGCTCTGGCTAACCGCGACCCAGAATTAAGCGGTTTCTGACAATGATGAGCAATAAATATGCCGTTCAGCGTTCTGTTATGGTTGATTTAAAAATATATATTTTATCAGAATTGTTAACGTTAACATAAGGTGTTGTGTGTATAGTTTGAAGTGTAAATGTGACAAACGTAGAATGTACTGATGTAGTTTTCTCACGGCTGCATTCATGATGGTTGCTCTTCAGAGCTGTTCTTTCAGGATAGCCGTGTCACTGAGCGCTCTCCATCTCGCCTCCCACGTTGGAAGCATCTGCATGCGTGTGTACGTGTGCAAATTGACCGAAGTTATATATGTGTCCTGTGTCCACGTGGCCTACCCGAATTTCAAAATGTAGATGTAAAACCAAACTCAGCCCATTATACTTCCCTGGTCGATAAACGACCTACCATCATTAGATGCGGGCTGTGTTATGTAAGCGTGTTGCGAACAACTGCGTTCCCCCCTGTTGTATATCAAATCTATATATTGTATGTTTAATATACACATTTTCTGTAATGCAACGTGTCGGTTAGTATATGTCAGGCTGCTCGGATTATTGACGTTATCGTACTATTGCGATATTACGATTATTTTTCAATGTCCGCTAATAACAGCGCGTGTTATCGTGCTGTAGACTCGACACGTGCCTGCGTAACGGTGTTTAGTTTTGTTCGTTCACGTGAGTGATGACTCGCAATGTGTCAACAACGGTAGGCGAATACTCACCAACTCCGCAACAACACCAACGGTGTATATATAACTACCGTTAATGAGCGGAACGTTTCGGACCGCGTCCCTTCTTCAGTGCAGGCAGAGGGCAGAGAGACGGACTTCCGACAGTGCTCGGTGAGACGTCATTTGGAATGTGGACATTTCTGAGATATCATACGATTGACAAACGATTTATTTTTCCCACGAGGACACCGGTGCGGCAACTTCTCCAACAGAGAGCTGACGACGCATGGAGCGGATTAGACGATAGCTCTTCATGACACGTGAACCGCAGTCCGGCCACGCATCGATGGTCAACACTCGACGTGAAACGTCAACTCGCGGTCGCGTGCAGATTGCTGAACGGTGTCCCAGGATCAGTCCGTTCGAAATTCACAACGATGAGTGTTTTGTGAGTGACGGGACGCTATGTTGGGGTGTTCTCGGCATCACCCCGTGCTCCCCCAGCACTGCGTGTCGTGTAACGCACCGGGCTATCGCGTCATTGACATGCTGAGCAGCGAATTTCTCGTCAATCTGAGCTGACAGTGGCGTGTACTGCGGTGGTGGAGGCGGGAGAAGCGAGCCCTGTGAGCAGGGAGACTTGCCCGGCCTCCTTGGAGATGGTGATTGGCTTTAACCGGGGCAAGGAGAGATGGCGGTTGACTTTAAGCGGGACAAGGAGGGGTACGGGAGAGAGATCCGTTCAGTGACGAGGGGGTTGTAACGGGCGGGTAGCAACATTGCAAGTAAAGCTTAGTTGCGCGTGTGTGTAGTCCGCGTTAATCGGTGCCCGCTAATACACACACACTCATCCTGAGAGACTGGCTGTAGCGCGGCATCTCCGATGCTGCGTGTGGCGATCCCTGTCAGGTAGTACTTGGTATTGCCTGCGAATTCTACCAAACACTTCGAAGCCAAGCTGAAAGACGACCATGTCCAGAAGCTAGCCATTGTGCTTCGAAGAATCGCAAAGAAGAAGAACAATAACAATAAAATATTTGTAACGCGCGCATATTCTGGGGGTGCGTTGCGCCCGTTGATTCGGAGGCGCTCTCCGTTCACATTACCAGCGCCGAGCGGTATCTGAAGCGGTTGTCCATCCAGCCTTACGCGAGTACCCGACGTGCCTGTGTAAACAACAACACTTCGTCGACGGAGAGACAAAGGCGGCCGAGCGTGAGTGGCGCTGCCCCGCACGGACTCTCGCCCGACTTTGTAGCGACGTGAGGCCCCCCAGGTCTGTGTGGGTCACGGTGTAGGCGACGGGACAAGCTGCGTGTGGTGATGCAGCCTGCCCTTACCAGACACGCGTGTACGAGCTTGCGAGCATGTGGGGCCGAGGAGCAGGCGCTATGTAAGTAGGTACGTACGTACGCACGTGCGTGTAAAGTACTCGCTAACAGCGCTCGGCACAGTCTATAAAGCTACAGTCTATAAAGCTACAGGGTGATTGTCTGTGTGAGTGGGGGAGCGGTGGTGTGGCGGGTAGCGCGCTGCGCTACGAATCCGGCGAGTTCGATTTCTCGCCTCACGGCTAACACCAGTGATGATATTCTATTCTAAACTGTCCTGGGCCTCCCCTATGTCGACTCAGCCACAAACGAGTACCCGGTGCGCTGTGTAAACATCGCCACTAGGGAAGATAAAGGCGGCGGGGCGTGGTGCTGGCCTCCCACCCGCTCGTGTGCCGTGCCGGCCTTCGTAGGTGCTCGCTAACAGCACTTGCCCCTACAGTCTGTTAAGGCTACGCGGGGTATTTTTGTCTTAAGACAGTCGATCAGCAGGCGCGTGAGTGCTCTCGCGGACGAGATACCAGCACGATGGTGTTACCGTTCTCTCCGCAGCCCTGTGCAGCGCTTTGTGACCCTCGGGTGAAAGGCGCTCTATAACTGCTATTATTATTATTATTATCAGACGGCAGTGAGATCTGCAATCTCAAACGCTCCTTACAGGGGCGTCTCCAGTCTTGCTGGGGGGTGGGGGTTGGGGTTTGCCGTGCATCTTGAGTGCACGCGTGTGCGGTAGATGGTGATGATGTTCAGAAGGTGGTAGAGGAGAGGGGGTGGGTTGGGGGTCAAGGTAGAAGCGTTCACGTCGCGATCCCTGTCAGGTAGTACTTGGTATTGCCTGCGAATTCTACCAAACACTTCGAAGCCAAGCTGAAAGACGACGATGTCCAGAAGCTAGCCATCGTGCTTCGAAGAATCGCAAAGAGAGGTAGGGTTGGGAGTGGTGTGTGTGGTGGAGGGGGGGGTGGTGGTAAGTTGGCAGCCTCAAACATGCATAGCGCAGCTCGCTGATGTTTCGTGCTCCGGGGCAGAGCGAGCTCAGAAGCACGCCGAGGAAGCGCCGTTACGCGCAGCAGCTCTCTCCGGGTCAGCCTGGTTACTCACCGGCGCCTAGCTACTCTGCACGCGTGGTACTCTGCGACCCTGGTACTCTGCCCGCCTGGTACTCACGGCTGTGCGCTCGCAGAGAGGAGGTGCAACGCCGCGGAGGAGGCAGCAGGTGGGCTGTGTGTGCGTGTGTGTGTGTGGCACCTTGCTGGCTGCTCTACGTGACACGTAAAATCAAGCGCTGCGTGGCCGTGACCGCCGGCGCGTGTGTGTTAAAGCTGTGGTGCGTACACACACAGTTAGCGTGCGCTCAAGAGCCCCGTGTCAAGTGGTGTGGCATTTAGTCGTCTTTTGTAAACTCCACATTCCCATGACGGGACTGGTCGCGACTAGGAGAACGTCTATTGGTCAGCAAATAACCGTCAGTGGACGGAAATTAATTTGCTAACATGTACAGGATTAAGCGGTTTCTGACAATGGATGGATGGTTGGACAGGTGTATTAATGTTAACGTTGTCAAGTTGACAACTCTGTTATCGTAGGCAAATCATGTATAAGCGGCAATGAACGATATGTGTACGTATGTATATAAGGCTATGTGTATGTATATAAGGCTGTGTGTATGTATATAAGAGAATTGTAGGTTCGTAAGGGTAAATATATGAGTGCGTATGTCATGTCATCAATTCTTTGGATCGCTGCTTGGCGATTACAGCCGATTTTAATCTCGCTCAGCCAGTGATAATACTTCTGTACACTCATTTGGACCATGTTCTAATCGTGTAGCTGTGTATATGTGTGCGTGTATAGTACAAACAACGCATCGACTGACGTTTGCAGTGTTCATGTGTCATCCACAAACGCGCACTCGGTGTGTTTGCATATCCACGCAATTAGTACGCGTTACGTGATTGTACACGGAAAATAATTACGACCAAACATGTGTTTGCGCTTTTAGATGTCGAAATCAAGCTACGCAGGCAACATTATACGTGTGGTTAATTTCATTAGTTATTTGTAAATGCAGGATATCGTTATTTTTAAGGATTACGCTCCCTATTGAGATTCGCCAGATGCAAGGATTGTTATTCCTCAGTGGAAATACGAGTACTCTGTGTGGACAGATACGTGTGTGTGGACAGATACGTGCAATCGGTGCGTTGGGGCATTGTGCTCTCAGCAGTATGGAATAATTTTAACCAAAAATACGGTTAAAATGTAACCTACATATATAGATGTTCACGGCTTGATGTACGATACGTGGCGAAGGAGAGAGAAGGAACACTCGACACGGCTATCCCGAAAGAACAGAGCTATGGATAGCTATTCTAATCCGATGTAACTATTACTGTGGTGTCTATCCTGTGCGATGTATTCGGATAATGATGTACCTATTTTATTGCAATCAGGTGTGTTTACCGTAATGACTGATAATCGACACGTTGACTATTTACGCAACATTACTGTGGAGATCGGACACTGAAGTGTTTATCAAACGCCAAACCGAATACACAACCGTCTACGTATTGCACATATGTCTGCTTGTACTATACACGGTATGTACATGGGCAGTCAAGTCGGAAGACCAATTGCATCACCGTCCTGCTCATGTCATTATCTGCTAACATTATTTGATAACGTTTTCTCCGCGCTGGGGCGGCACGGTGGCGTAGTGGTGAGTAGCGCTGCCGCCTCACAGCAAGAGGGGCCCGGGTTCGAATCCCGGCTCGGGGGCCATTCTGTGTGGAGTTTGCATGTTCTCCCCGTGTCCGCGTGGCTTTTTGCCGGGCACTCCGGTTTCTTCGCACAGTCCAAAGACATTCTGCTGCATAGGTTAATTGGCCTGTGGACTAAATTGCCCCCGGTGCCCTGTGATGGACCGGCGTCCCATCCTGGGTATATCCCTACGTTGCACCCTGTGTCTGCCGGGATAGGCTCCAGCTCACCGCGACCCTGTACAGGATTAAGCGGGGTTTTTTTTACAATGGATGGATGTATATACATTGTACGCAGTTTCACCAGCTGGCGGCTAATCGCAGAGACGCGTTGATGGGTTGGAATCCCGGTCGCTGATTTACGTGAGTGATTACTCTTCAGCTACTGTTACGGAGTGGGTTACGCTGGGATGCGTTATAACATCAGGTCATCCGTGTTGGTGGCTGGTTGTGTAGCCAAGCGCACCGCGCCGCCGACATAACTCACAGGCATGAATCGTGGCTGCAATGGCGTGCAGAGGTTTGTTTGGTGATGCCCGGGGCCAACTCCGACTCCTTGATTGTATGCCCCCAAGACTCAAGCATAGGGCCTAGTTACTGAGAAATGTGAGAAAGGAAGACAACTTTGGGAACTATCATTCATTCCTAAAATGAGTTGTAAGGCAGTACTATAACGTGTCGACAGGGCACAGTGGATGATAATAATAATAGCATTTTATATAGATGAAAAATAATGTCGATCGGCGTCGACAGGGCACTGACAGAGTTAATCAGCATCACGCACGGTATTTTACACGTAACAGCTTCTCTACTCCGGTCTCGCTTGTTTAAAACACGGGTCGACAATCGCACCAGCTTGTGTGACTGTTTACTGTCACTCTTTGATTGGTTGCCCCCCCTGAAGTGGCTGCGCGGTGCCGTGTGGACGGTTCTCCGCTCGGCGTCCCCACGACGCGGCGCGTACATGTCGCGACGCAGCCGGTCGACGCGGGTCGGTGTCGGGGTGCTCGCTCCGTGCCTCGGGAGAGGGGGGCTTAGGCGAGACGAGTCGGCGCTCGCAGGCTACCGCACCCGGGTTCGACACCTGCGGGGGGCTGGCGGGCGCCCAGTCATCCTCGTTCGAGGCGCAAACACCCACCGGCGCGTGTTCCGTTGCACGGAGCTCTCAAACTATCCCGCGAATGCGTCCGCCGGCTTGCCAAGACAGGGAGCGCTGCCGCTTGGGTATGCAGCTATGTGCCGCCGCTGTGAGTGTCTCCCGGCGCTTGTCCGGGGCAAGCAACATCGTTGCGCGCGTTCCGTGCCACGTCGGTACAATTTGTGCATGCCGACCAGTCGAGGGTGCTTTTCGCTAGCGCTACCCACCTTAGTCCCGGTACAGGGTCGCGGTGACACGAAGCCTATCTCGGCAGACGCAGGGCGCAAGGCAGGGCTGTGTACAGGATGGGGGTAATTTAGTCAAGAGGCCAATTAACCTCGGCAGCAGCAGCAGCAGCGTGTCTTCGGACTTGTGGGAGGAAACCGGAGTGCCCGGTGAAAACCCACACGGATACACGGAGAACATGGAAACACCACATAGACAGGCACCCAAGTCCGGAATCGAACCCGGGGTATTTGCTGTGAGGCGGCAGCGCTACACACCGCGCCACTGTGCCGCCAATATATTTGGAATACAGTGTTATTGTTATTATTACATTGCATGGAAGCTGATAGGTGACGGCGTATTGACGAGGCCTTCATCCAGCAGTGGATTGACCATGGCTGATGATAATCATAGCCGTTTATCAATAGGTTTCGAATAAATGGCTCCCCCGCGCTTTTCGGAAAATACTTTGACCATACTTCACCACGCTGGTTAGAACTGATGGTAGCCGCGGCTGGGAATTGAACTTAGGCGGCATTAGCGCTCCACCAACCGTATCTAGTGCTGTGTAGACTCTTCTCTGTCGGCTAAGATGTTTTATCTGCAGTGCAGCTAACTGCACGTGGTATCGCTGTGTCAATAGGTATGGCGTTGCTCAGCACACTCGGTGGTACGTTCCTATATAGTATAGACAGTGATGATCATGACAGCTTGGTGTCGATCCAGTCCGTCGTGCATACAGGGTCGATCAAATGATACCGCTTTGTGGGACGTCAATTAAGTGAGTATCATGATCGAGGCAGGGGTCTGGCCGTGGGAATGTGGAATTTCCACTGCTTGCTCAGCGTTACCAATTAAGACACTCGGCTACGGTGCTCGTTTGAAGAGGGACATTATTTTTTGACTATTGCTTATTATGTAATGATGTGGGATTCCACGGCTCGATGCACGATCGTTGCTTTCCGAAGCCGTTCTTTCGGAATAGCCGTGTCGAGCGCTGCTCCTCTCTCCTTCGCGACGTTTCGCCTCCCACGTTGGAGGCTTCCTCAGGCGTTTTGAAATATTATTTAAGCGTACTTGTAAGATTAAATTACGGCCAAATGTACTTATGTGTTCGGACATTAATGTCTGGTTTATAATAATGCAGAAGCGACAGAGTACAATGTTCATGATTCGACCCCTGTACACGGTATGTTATCGTTCTCAGAAAAAAAAGTATCAAATGTCAGAATGACCCACAGCTACGTATTGACACGCTACCTGTAATTCCTTTAAAATGAGGTCGTGAATTTCGTGAATTCCATTAAATATGTTATAAACATATAACTAAATGTCCATTAAGAAATGTCCTCACTATTAATAGTAATTAAATAGGGGTGACTTGTCGACAGAAACACTTTGTTGTGGATTTAAACTTCAAAGTTAAAGATTAATTATGACACCTTTGTATGTTTAAATGTGTGTGCATATAGAGGGGTGGATTGTAGTGTAGCGAGTTCGCGCGCTGCGCTACGAACCCGGCTCACGGCCAACAGCGCCAACGATTTTCTGAACTGACCGCGAGCCTCCCCTAGGTCGACTGAGCCTCAAATTATTACCTAGTGCGGTGTGTAAACGTCGCCACAAGGGAGCCAAAAGCGGCCGAGCGTGGTGCTGGCCACCCACCCCCTCGTGTGCCGTGCTAGCCTTCATAGGAGCTGGCTATACCGACGATCTCTGTCGTGTCTGTACGTGAAGAGCGCGGCGCTGCAATGAAGAATGGATGTTCAGTTATAAGTGTATCATTGTGAGACTCTCATCGATGGGATGGCTGCTGCTTGCTACCAGCACTTGACCTTACAGTCCGGTAAGGGTATTTGGGGCATTTTGTGCTCTATACATGCCACCATGAATCCCAATGCTATCACGTCCATGGGGCGATTAAACGCGCATCAAGGTTAACGTTTCAAGTCCAAACTGAACATTGCAAAGCACTGAAATGTATTCATGGTTTCATCCGCGAAGTGAAAATCTCGTTCAGTCGCTGATCAAATCCAAACCATTCCACTTCCTCCGGACACGTGTTGATTGTTTCACCTCCACAATAAGGAAAGGTCAATGTGGTATGCGTGGGAGTGTAAACATCCATTGGGAGTCTCTGGGTCTTCCCCCGGGCCCGTGTGCTGTGTGCCACTTGAATGCCCGCTGTCTCCTAACCTGCCCCGCTTCATCCAGCAAGCGCGCCACCCAGCTCAATTTCCTCTTCATGATTAAATCAACACTCCCTTCCTGCCACTCTTTATTACTAACTTCCACATTGCTTGCCCGGCGCTGCCATGCACATTGTGGTGTTCTTTCACTGCGTGCTCCCGATAGGATTAAGGTCAAATGTTTCTGTTCTGAGGCGCGGCACGGTGGCGTGGCGGTGAATAGCGCTGCCGCCTCGCAGGAAGAAGGTCCCCGGTTCAATTCAATTCAATTCAACTTTATTTGTCAACTCTACCATATGTACAGGACATACAGAGAATCGAAATACCGTTTCTCTCAGACCCCGGCGTTGTTTACTGTCGTTCTGCAAATCACTCGCAGAAACCGACGGCTAATACTTGTTACTTGATCTTCTTCTTCTTTGCGATTCTTCGAAGCACGATGGTCAGCTTCTGGACATCGGATGTCTTTCAGCTCGGCCTCGAAGTGTTTGGTAGAATTCGCAGGCAAATACCAAGTATTTACCTGACAGGGATCGCGACGTGAACGCTTCTACCTTGACCCCCTGTTACTTGATGACAACATAATAAAAAAAAACGAACATGACAGCATGAAGACACCGCACTGTTCGGTCCGAGAGTAGCCGCTGCATCAGAACGCGCCGCCATTTCCTCAGACCCCAGCGTCGGCACCCACATGGCAGGACTTGGCTTGGATTGACTTGTCTTGGAGCTTGGCTTGGGTTGACGCGGCCCGGCCCTCGAATCCCGGCTCGAATCCCGGCTCGGGTGCCCTTTCTGTGTGGAGTTTGCATGTTCTCCCCGTGTCCGCGTGGGTTTTCGCCGGGCACTCAGGTTTCCTCCCCCAGTCCAAATACATGCTTCTGCCTAGGTTAATTGGCCTGCTGACTAAATTGCCCCCAGTGCCCTGTGATGGATTGGCATCACATCCTGGGTATCGCCCTGCCTTTTACCCTTTGTCTACCGGGATCGGCTCCGGCTCACCGCAACCCTGTCCTGGATTAAGCGGTTTCTGACAATGAACGGATTAATGTTTCTGTTCTGCAGGGTGGTCCAGATGTCGCGTGACCCCCATTTAATCCTCTATAGCGTCATATTTTTGCAAACCGATGTAATGTAAGCAACGTAAGAATGAAACATATAAACTTCTAACAACCTGAAATAAATCAATCATGGACATTTACAACAGAAATTAATGAGCAATAGAATATTTTGTTAAAGATCAATCAAACGGGCGTCACGAGACACCTGAACAGCGCGGTAGTTGTGTGTTGTTTTAATTTAGTTTAGACTTTAGATTTATGATGTCAAACCAGCGTAATAGGTGAGTGTCGGCACATTACACTGCAAACACACGACGTTTTATTCTGACGTCTTTCAGGTTGTTCCGTACGTTGTTTGGCCAGGATGTCCCACGTAACGATGTAGGTATTCACGTCTCGATCTATGAGTAATGCTCTTAAGGGCTGCTCTTTCGAAATTACTGGGAAGGTAAATGAGACGTTTATTATTACAGCAAACAACAAACGTGCAAAGTAACCAGCGTAAACTATTTATAAAATGAGAAGGGAATGCAACAAAATTAAAATATCTTAAAATGTAAGCTGTAAGCCTAAGTTAAACAGTTACACACAGTGTTTCACGAGACAAAAATGTCGTATAATTCTAATAACTTAGTAAGAGATAAAGTAGTGTAAAGGTGTAAGAGTGGGATGGGAATAAGTAACAGACGCTTGTTGCGATTACAGTGAAAAAGCATATGCAGCCCTTGAAACCACCTATCACGTTGTACAATTGCAGATAGGCCGAAATGTTTGCCTTGATAGCTATCTAAGGAGGGAGGTGGAATGGTCGATACGGCTATCCCAAAAGAGCAGCTCTTTAGGGCAATTGTCAGGATGTCCTACGTTTGGCTGCACGTGCTGGGGAATATATCGCGTATATATAGTCCCACGCTGTGTTTACAGACACAGGTTTTATTACAAAGAACAAAATAATAATTTCATAATAATAATGGTGACAAGATGATCCCCCTCATTGGACACAGAGCACATCTGCCAGCACATGAATCAGGTCCCATATTCTTACAAGTAATTTCGTTTATTCATTTAGTGAGAGATTTGCGTGCAATTTATTTAAAAAAATATCGTTCCATGTTAATGGTATTTTATGGGGTTACAAAGATATTTAAAGTAGACCACAACGTAAAAAAATGCGTTGTGGCTTTGCTTCAACTGCTGTGAACATTCTCTTTTTAATAATCGTTGTGCAAATGTGATTTCTGTGCAGACATTGTAGGTCACGCATAAGTGCATACATGTGCTATATATTTAAACAATACATTCTTTGTACTGGTTTTCACGGCTCGATTCATGATGGTTGCTCTTCAGAGCTGTTCATTCGGGATAGCCGTGTCGAGCGATCTCGATCTCTCCCCCGCGACGTTTCGTCTCCCACGCCTGATGATACTTCCAACACACATTTGTGAACAACACTTTCCGAAACGGAAGACATGGTAGGTAGCGTTTCAGGCAATGGCCCTTCTTCATAAGCACAAAGCTTATATTTTTAACGTTATATATACAGGTAAAGCATGTGTAAAGTTTTAATAGACTGTATATTAATGTAGTTTACTGTCGCTCTCTATATAACAACAATTGAGAACCTTTAAAACAGTCGTATACTGTTTTGTAATGGGAATGTTGAACACTTAAGGTTTTCAAGCATTTACTGGCATATCATTTTAATCATGAGTGCCAATCAAAGTTAAACCAATGAGCTTCAAGTAAGCAGAACATCGACTGGATATACTTTTTTGAGAATAGCCTGCGATAATTCTTCAATGTGTAACCCATTCGCGAGTGTACACATCTCGTACCATTGATTTTAAAGCAATTAGATAGCCATTACAAGTCTCCCATTGTGTGCAGAAATCACCATCCATTTCCCATATAAAAAAATTACCGCGGTAATGTAATGATTCAAATAAAAGTGAAAAGTATCTCCCTGCTTCATTGAACACAGGATCGTGCGAATCTCCACTGGCACTTTAAGCCAGTGGTGGAAATTCCACATTTCATGACGGGAGCAATTCGCTGCATAGAATGACGACAAGATCACGGTCACCGAACAGAGTGCGATGGGCTGTCAAGTGTTTAAATAATAATAATAGCATTTTATAGAGCGCCTTTCACCCGAGGGTCACAAAGCGCTCCACAAGGGCTGCGGAGAGAACGGCATGTCAACAACGACAAAAAAAAACAACTGAAGAGGTTTAAAGAGGTTTAATCAAACGGGTTCAATTCATGTGCTTACAAGTGTCCTTCTTGGGCTGACGTTTGGTGAAAACTCGCCGATGTCTCCGTTACCGAGGAGGATAGGACACATCAGACGAGCACCGAGCAAAGCTTGTGTTCATTGCCCGCCGTGAGCCGGTGGTGGCAACTGGACATTTCTATGGCAGGGACCGGTCTCATCGTGGGACAATACACCGTCGGTGTTTCACAAAGCGGTACCCGTTTCATTGATGCTGGCGGTTGGGATGATGAGGTATTTTTACTCGCCCACTGTCCGAATGTGAGAGGAGTGCTCTGGCAGAACAGTGCTTGGCTGACGTGCCGGGTAATGACAGGTAACGCAAACGTTATAAAGTGCAATTGTGTGTATTCATGTGTGTGTGTGTTCGCAGGCAGGGGTGGCTGTGGCTCACGCTGTAAACACAACGGGTTGGCAGAAGATATTGGATTGTGGACCGCAGGAAACTGAGACTGATAAAAGAGAAAAGAACACAGACAAGATCATCTCCCGCTGTTCTAAGGTAAAGTCAGTGAAAGACACAATAATAATAATATAACATTCAACGCTATTTGTTGTAATCCTGAAAAAAAATATCTATCCGTGGCAATGCAGCCATTGCAATCTGATTTGGAGATTTAAAAAAAAAAATACATTATTTTTCTTGGAAAGATGCACGGGCGTTTTATTAGCAGGAGTGCTGGGCTCCTGGCGACATCGCTCTGGGGTTCATTGGAACCCGCAAAGCCCTCCTCCACGTATCACGTCAGCCGATGCCAAAGGCAACACGGAAGAATCGCTGCTCACCGTGCCCTCAGTCTAAGGCCCATGTGTTAATGGCCTTGTGACCGTGTTAACGACCTGTTCACTGCTAAGTGTAGGAGAGACTTGGCCCCGTGTCCACACGCGTGAAACTCACAGTAGCGAGCACCCTGCTAGATAAACGCTGAAAATCCCCGGGAGACACGGCGAGCGATGGCAAGACAAACCGTTCGGTGATGCTCCGTTGTCTTTGGCGCACTCTAGCACCTGTAACTAAGTCACCACTTTCATCAACAACACTGCATAGTTGGTGACGTTTCAGGCAATGGCCCTTGTGCTATCAACAAGGATCTCATTACAGTGGTCTAAAAATACATTCCAGTTTGAATTTCCTGCATTTACAGTAATTAATTGGGTGTTACAGAGCACGCAAAACCTGGGGAGTCTATTACCGGGATAGTATATTGAACATATTTTCACGTCGATAAAATCTCCCGTGCTTCATTGGTGTTGTGACATCAGAACCAGTGTTTTAAGTGACTTGCCAAGAAATATAAGCCGTTCCAACCAGAGCATCTTTTTCATGACCCTGTTGTACATTCGTATGAAGGCAGAATTATCCACAAACGCATTGAGCCACCCATTTGCGAACACAAAATCAAAGACACAAGGTGTCAAGCGGGCGCGTCGCAGCCGCGGGTGTTGCGGGGTGTTGCGACACCCGCACTTTCACAGAAACATGATTCCATCCCCCCACTTTTTGCCTGAGGTAGTCTCATATAATATATTGCGACACCCGCACTTTCACAGAAACGCGATTCCATCCCCCCCACTTTTTCCCGCAACACCCGCCTCTGCGACGCGCCTGGGACGCGCCCGGTGTCGAGGCATCACCGCGTGGTTGATTAAAACCCACTCCCCTCTCCCTCTCCTCCCGCTCCCGTACGACGACGACCCCTAAGGGGAGGCAGCCACCAGTGGCGGGGCCGGTATCGTCCGTGGCGCCGAGCGGCATGGAGGCCGTGAGACGCGGGGGCCCGGCGGTTGCGGTCGTGGTGCCTCCGCCGCCGCCGCCGCCGCCGCTGCTGCAGCCGTGCGGGGAGAGCTGCTGCGGGGAGCGCCTCCCGCTCGGCCACGCGGTCCCGGGGCCCGAGCCGCGGCTCTACGCGGAACCGTTCCCCCGCTACACCGCCCTCAGGCCGGACGCCCCCTCGTGGGACGTGCACGCCGCGAACGCCCGAGACAAGCAGCAACCCGGGTAGGGGGACGCCGCGCGCGCGTCGGGGCAGGCGCGTCGAAGCCGCGGGTGTTGCGCGGGTGTTGCGACACCCGCACTTTCACGGACATATGATTTCATCCACCCCACTTTTTCGTGAGGTAGTCTCCTATCATATGTTGCGACACCCGCACTTTCGCAGAAACATGATTCCACCCCCCTCCACTTTTTCCTGAGGTAGTCTCAATTGGTGACATCCCGTGTCCGCATGGGTTTTCGCCGGGCACTCCGGTTTCCTTCTACAGTCCAAAGACATGCTGCTGCATATGTTAATTGGCCTGCTGACTACATTTCCCCCGGTTCCCATCCTGGGTAGAGCCCTGCCCTGCGCCCTGTGTCTGCCGGGATAGGTTCCGGCTCACCGCGACCCTGTACAGGATTTTAGCGGTTTCTGATAATGAGATGAGATGAGACAATGGATGGATGAACTCTTCGCTCGGGATATCCGTGTCACTGAACGCTCATATTCTCTCCTTGGCGACGTTTCGCCCCCCATGTTGGAGGAATTATCAGGCTTCTGATGATGCCTTCAACGTGTGAGGCGAAACGTTATATGGCAGTGAGCCGCACGGTGCATTGGAGTGGCTCGTGTCTCATTTCACGCCTCGTTTTCCACAAACGCTTGGAAGCCACCCATCATATCTGTCAGATCGATACGGTGGATGCCGGGAGGTCAGCTCTGGCCGGTGCCAGAGGAATGTAGAATGTCCACCAGTGGCTCAGGTCACCAGCGGGGATGAGTGCCACCGAGGTTCAGGCTCATCTTGGCTCAGGTAATGCAGGTTGGACAATCAGTGATAATGGTCCATGGGGACCTGATTACACAATACAAGCCTGGCAAAAGCAAAACAAAACATTCAGCAAAACAGTCT
>JAZEWU010000006.1:8141867-8191289 GCA_036362915.1 Geotria australis | reverse complement strand
GTAACATCGGGCATCCATACGGTGAAACACATTCCAAGACATGTTTGAGCGGAGAGACTAAACCGTTGTAAAAATGCGTACGTACATCAAAGAGAACAGTTTTAAATTACAGTTGTGACATTTATTATAACAGTTCACATTTTAGTCTTTGTTTTTTTTGTTGGCGAGTATTGCTTTAAAATTATTTCTTGAAACTACATACAGCAAAAAGTTGGCCGAACCGGTTTGCTCATTGTTACTCAAAATAATTGACTCATTCTCACAAAATCTTGCCGATTGTTTCAAGGCGCTATATAAATTAAAATTATTATTATTATTATTATCAGACCTGGCGCATGAATAAATGACTGTACCATTGCATAAAGGTGTTCACTCTTGGATTTATTTATTTTAAATCAATCAAAGCGCATTTTAAACAGACCGCAGAGTTTGCCTCGCGAAATAATGTGGCTCATTGTAAACAGTTTAGACGTCGTGTTATTTTTAAATAAAGGATAATTGTGGCTAGACGTGTTTACGCCGCACGTTCGCTGAAACGAAGCTAATGAAAAGATTATAGAAAATCAAATCAACGCAACGCAGCGTTGCAATGTGTTCTTAGCTCTGTGTGACATGTATAAACGCTCATATGGCTGCTATATAACAAGACTTACATGTTTTGATACACCTCTCGATGTGCAACTGACCCGCATCACAAAAAAACACACTAGCTTTAAAGTATAAATGGCAAGTTATTTTACGTAATTGTGCGTGACTTGCTGCCAATTATTTTGCGCAGTATTTGAGCGGTCATATTCGGGCTCTGGGTCATTTTAAAAGAACGTTAAACATTTATTCATTGTGGCGGTGCTCATTAATTGGCAACCCTCAGTCAGTCGTGGAAATTAGACGTTCCCATGGCAATAGCCAACAAAGTGTGTAGAATTTTACGAACTCTTCTAGCAGATTACGAACCATACGCACGATCGTGTTCCAAGCGTGTAACACGTTCTTCTGACGTCTCTTGTTGAGGACGTTTCCTGACGACAATGATTGCTTTGGCCTGGATTTCGACATTCATAGGTGCTCGCGAACAGCACTTGACCCTCCAGTCCGTTAAGGCTATACAGGGGTCTTTGTCTAATAGTGAAGTGTGACTCGTAGAGACAAAACAACGGAATTCAAGTATATTCAGGAAGTTGTAGAGTCAACGTTCCTGTCGTGGGCATCTCATCATGCCTCTGATGCTGAAATCTTAAACTATTTTGCACATGTTTAGTCTTATACCGTTGCTTCCTGTTTACCGTGTTTCTAACGTTGGTTCATGTTAAGCGTGGTTAATCTCTGCCCGGCCTGGCGCACGTCAAAGGAATGTGGAGTTTTTGCCACCGACTCGGTGTTACGGATGTAAACAAGGATCACCTTATGAGCTCGTTCTAATAAGGACGTTAACTGTTTCGCCCTGTGGAAAGAGTTGCTCCCAATGAAGGAATGTGGAATTTATGCCACTGGCAGGGCCCCATCATGCGCACGCGAGCGTCGAAACGGTTTGACTCTTGGCTTGACCTCATTGGGGTTGACCCTAGAGACCAGTTGTATGGGAAGTTATCGGCAGAGAATTGCTCTTTTGGGATAGCCGAGTCGAGCATTCCGCCTGCCACGTTGGAGGCATCATCAGTGTTGTTTTTTCTGATGATGCCTCCAACGTACTGATGTGGGTTTTCACGGCTCGATTCGTGATGGTTGCTCTTCAGAGCCGTTCTTTCGGGATATCCGTGTCACTGAGCGCTGACCTCGCCCTCGCGACGTTTCGCCTCCCACGCCTGAGGATGCTTCCAACGTGGGAGGCGAAACGTCGCGAGGGAGAGAAGGAGAGCAGCTATCCCAAATGAACAGCTCTAAAGAGGAACCATTGGTGCCTCCAACATTGGAGGCAAACCGAGCAATCGACTAACTGTGCCGTACGCGTAAATAATCTATGTCGCTGGGCGGACAGAGTATGGGAAATGTACGAAACTTGCCCCATTGTTTCAAACTCTGCACCGGGGGATTAAACTGAAGACCCCTGGCCCGTGTTCATTCATTTATTGTCAGAACCCGCTTAGGCTTGTGCCAACCATTGTTATTGCTCCGTCCCTCGTGGCCAAAGATGACGCTACTGACTTAAAATTGTGCGGTTTTTTTTCCTTTGACCTCCTGCCGTGTGTGCGGCTATGGTTAAATAGTCCAATCCGTGGGTGACATTCTTTGCTACAGATGTGACGTTGTGTTTTGAGGGATTTATGATGTTGCTTCTGCAGGTGCCAACTTGCAGCACTTTGCTGGCGCTTACGATTTAGATAGATAGATGTTTATTGTTACAGCAGAAAAATACACAGCGAGCTTGCAAGCTCTTGACGGGACTCCTGCGACACAACAAACATGCAAGTTGCTGACAACATTTAAAATATATACAAGATTAATAAATAACCAAACTTTAAATGAACCAATACAAAAACATTTACACATAGCATTGCACGCATTTTTCAAATAAAATAGTGCAAAATACATAGCACTGTACTTTTTTTTTCTCAAATAACCGTATAAGATTAAGGCTGTGCATTGCGATAGTGAAAAAAACAAAATCATATTAAGGGTAAACATAATCAACGTTAAGACGGAAGAGTGCAACAAATTGGAACCTTTATAACACGAATCAAGATGGCAGAAATTTCAATTCTAACTGGGATCTAAGTTTAATAATGGACGGTCGTGACTGGAGCTTCAAGCTCATGGCTATATTGTTCCAGAAACAAACGGCACCAGCTTCGACAGCAGAACTCCACACACACACACATCTGTTTGGTGTAGAGTTGCCACCTCGGAGGCACAAACAACCTGGGCATATCATTGGGGTAAACAAAATCGGACTGTACGTGTAACTTGCAAAACCCCAGACTTTAAACGACCTGTTTCGTAAATTTAGAAAAACAGATTTAGCAGGACAGCCGCCGCAAAGAGGACGCTCCTGGGAGAAAAAAAAAATCAAGACAGGTGGCAACCGGTAGTTTGATGCCTACTGGTTTGTCCTTCCTCTCTGCCGCCCTGTGCGGCGCTTGTGGCCCTTGGGTGGAAGGCTCTCTGTGGTTGCTATTGTTATTGTTATGATTTTTATGCTGTCTACGATCTGTGTCCTATAATATATCGCGATTGCTTGACTCTCAGTTTATCTGTCCTGATGTTACTGACATGCCGTTCTCCCCACAGCCTTGGTGCAGCGCTTTGTGACCCTCGGGTGAAAGGCGCTCAATAAATGCTATAATTATTACTGCTCCCAGCAACGCGGACCACCCGCGCAGCACCGCGTGTAGGTGCACAGCAGATGAGTTGTATTCCCGGTCGATGGTGTGGGCTGCGTGCAGACGGAGGGCAGGGGCGCTGCGAGTTCGTCACAAGCGCCAGGCCCTGCAGGACATGGCGCGGCCCCTCAAGCACTGGCTCTACAAGCACCGGCACAACCCCTACCCCACCAAGACCGAGAAGATCCTGCTGGCCCTGGGCTCCCACATGACGCTCGTGCAGGTGAGCCCAGCGCGCTGGAGGACATTGGGCCAGCGGTGCACCGTCAGCCCGTCGATAGTAAAGCCCTTTTGGGGTTTGGTCACGTAAACAAGGACGTGTGACCCAACCTGAAAGCGCTTTGTTGTAGGTGATTATTAATATCGGTCGCTAAAGTCTTCGTGTATAAAATTATCGGCCGTGGTCAATTGACTGCTAGATGAAGGCCTCCCCAATATCACACCGAAGTACTGATTCTGTCCGTTCTGTGTTTTTGTCTACACGTCTGTCATGTGTCCACCTGGCCATCTGTACGTCTCTCTACTTGATACACATATCGTGCACGCGCATCCAGAGCCAGATGCACACGGTCAGGAACCAGCGGAATCAAATCACTATGTGTGAGACGACCGATTGTCGGTAATGCTTACATGGCCACAAATTCAACAGTCAACCGACCAAATAGACTGGAGAATTTGCTCTGAAGAGCTGCTCTTTTTGGAATAGCCGTGTCGAGCGTTAGATACTCATGATAACTCCACAACGTGGAAGGCGAAACGTCACGTAGGAGAGAGGAGGAACGCTCGACACGGCTATCCCGAAAGAACAGCTCTTAAGGGCAATTCTCATACGCCGAGCCGTGAAAACCTACATCAATACAAACAAACCCGTTTGCCGGAGACGATTAATCGTTTCGGCGACATTTGAGGCGGGGACGCGATGTTGCCGCTTCACGGCGAGAACTGCCGCGTGTTTGTCGTCGACGCCCGTGGCAGGTGTCCAACTGGTTCGCGAACGCTCGGCGGAGACTCAAGAACACGGTGAGGCAGCCGGAGCTGAGCTGGGCCATGCGGATCAAACTCTACAACCAGTACGTGCAGGGCAACGCCGAGCGGCTCAGCATCAGCAGCGGAGACAGCTGCCCCGAAGGTACTCCGCTCGCACACATCGTCAGCCTCGGATAACCGATCGTGACAATACGATTCGTAGCGCCGCCGCTTTGCGCTGCTTGAATTGATAAATATGCTTGTTTTGCTCATGCCTAGCGCCAGCACTACGTACTCACGTGCTTCAATCCCATATTTTCCGGGCCTTTGACCCCCACGCGCACCTTGACCCCTGCCTCGACCCTCGATCCCCATCCCTCCCCCGAGCCCCGTTACTCCCCACGAACAAAACCGAGACAAACCTCTCATCCAAACCGGTGCAGCTCGTTCCAGATTTTATCGCGAGCTTTGTCGGGGAACGCTCTGGCCACCTACCATTTATCCTCCGCGCCACTGGGATATTGAGCAGAGCTGCATGCTGTGACCTTACAGATCAACAGTTTACTTACCGTATGAGGGACCCACGGTCACTGTGGTGCTTTATGAGTCAGGAGCAGGACCTTAGAATGAATCTTGAACCCGAGCAGGAAGCAGGTGCAAGTGTGCCAATATGGCTTGGGCAACGCATCCCCCCCCCGCCCTTGGTTCGCGTTCAAACTCTGACAGTTGCGTGTTGTCGAGATGCAGCGAGACTAAAATACCAGAGAACAGCACATTACAGCAATCAATCCGTAATGGTACGAAGCCGTGCATAAATCAGACAAAAACAAAATATCAGACAGACACAAAAAATGCATGTAAGTTTAGCAATATTCCGTAGGTGAAAAAAAAAAAAGATGCCTTCGGGACGTTGCTGATATGTTGTCCAGAGGAAAGTTCTCGATACAAATAAAACAAACATTTCTCATCTCAGCCTCCCAGTGAGGGGGGAAACCGCTGAGGGATCATTCTGGCAGATTTATGTTATTTAGTTTTTTTTTCTGAGGTCCCGAAAGCATCATCTCTGTGTTTATCATACTGTGACATCAAAAACACATTTGACCTCATTTTATTTTGACGACAGCGAGATATCTAGTCAGAGTATCTATCGCTGAAGATGCCCCCTGTTTTCAACGGAAGTTTATATCTCATATCTTCGAGCAACGTTCCCTCGAGGAACGATTTCCAGGGAGAACAGAATCGGGCCTAGAATGGAACCTTGTGAACAACCCAGGCTAATTCAGATTTGTCGGGCATCCGTGCCGAACGAAGCGCAGCACAACCAGAAAGTTCACGGCACAGCATCTCACCACTGCTGTGATTAACGCCGTGATTCAAACTGCCTCAACACAATGTTAATCACTGCAAAAAACAAAGACAGATCATCCGTTTAGCCTTAACAGACTGTGGGGTCAAGTTCTGTTAGCGAGCAACGATAGATTTTATTGTGGGTGGGTGACCAGCACCACGCATTTAATAATAATAATAATAGTAGCATTTATAGAGCGCTTTTCACCCGAGGGTCACAAAGCGCTGCAAAGGGCTGCTGAGAGAACATGTCAACAACGACAGAGAACGGAAAATCAGCAACATTTTTTTGGGGGGGTTTTGTCTCTATAGTGGCAATGTTTACACACCACACTAAGTACGCATTTGAGACCGAGAAGAGGCTCAGGAACGCTTCGAAAATCGTCACTGGTTGTGACCGTGAGCGGGAATCGAACTCGACTCACCGGCTTCGTAGCGCAGCGCCAACCACCGAGCCACTGCTCCCCGATAACTATTAATGACTGGTCGGGGTCATTTCAGCCGACTGCCCGTCCAGGTTGCATTCATTCCTACGAGTTAACTGCCCCCACCGTGGAAACGTGTGATGTCCAGCAGTGGACTATCCTTGCCAGTGGAGACCAACACTGCCGCCAGATCATCGTACGCAGCCGTTCGCCCTGTCTACTTTGCGTGCTTAACAACGTTTTTCCAACATTCCCTCAAACAAGGTTTTGCCTACAAATGACCCTCTTTCCGAGAAGGAACGACTTATTTCTGTACGACAAGAAGAGCACAGTCTGTTCCACCTAGTTGGAAACGCCGTAACTGCGTTCTCGGCTTAAACGTTTACAATTCAGAACAGCCCTTTGAATGTCTTGGTTATTTAAAGATAACTATGATCAATAGCATAACATTCCTGTTATTGATCAGAGCTATCTTGTTTCGGTCGCCAGTCATCGCGTTATCAATGTGAATCTGATTAAGCGATGACGATTTTGAAAGGCATGTGGATTTCATTGTATGAATGGAATGATTACATCACCGTTAGCTCCACGTGTCTCCACACACACATTGGCACATTCACAAGTTCCTCTAGCCACCGTATAGCACAGGCCATAAGGTGGATAGGGGAACATTTGGTTCATGTTGAACCTGATATGTTTATGATTTGGTTAGGATTTCTGGTTTTGTGACGCTGTGGCTAGACTGCGAGGCTCACAAACACAACATCGTGACTTCCAATCGTAGTCAAAGGTCGACTCAGTCCATCGTCCTTACTGTAGGGTCAAATTTCGTCCTCCTGGACATAGTAATGTGGAATTTCCACTGCTGACTCAAGTCCACCGATGGAGGTGAGCCCTACCATAATGTTTGAGCAGAGCGACACTATGAATTACATTTTTTACTCGGTTTACAAATCAGATTGTTTATTTTTACAAGTTTAAAACAAGTGTTTCCAACCATAGGAAAGCATCTGGTGAATATCCTGAGTCCATACAAATGCTGACTTCGCAAAAGAAATACGGTCGGTGTGAATCTCTCCTAGCCAGATTTATTTGAGTTTAAACAAACGTCTTTGTTTTTCATGGCAGAGAGATGCACGTCCAGTTCTGTTTTGTTTATTTTTTTCCCTGCGGTTCGGCGTTGCACCGCGCGTGTTGGTCACAGTGCTACGCGTGCATTTTTACTTTAACTGTGTCCATAGTCCGCACTGGCAGACAGAGTACAGCATTGTTGATCTTGTTGATGGTTTAAAAGGCCGGCATCCAGGTTGACCCGGTTTGGCCGACTGCCCCCAGTGGCGGGGGTATTGGAGCAGAATTTTACAGCCAAATGTCCTTTCTGACATCAACCTCCTTTAGTTGGAGGGTCTTTAGATTATTATTTGTCTGTTCACCAATGGAGACCCTAGCAGGAGTGCTACACTCCAGGTGACATAGCTCTGGGATTCACTGGAACACACACACCCCTCCACCACGATGAGGTAACAATCAAAATTAATATACTGTCACGAGATTTGCTCTCCATAGCTGTTCTTTAGGGTGTCATTTCTCAATACTGAGACTGTATTGATGTAGGTTTTCACGGATCGATGTACGAGAATTACTTTCACAAGAGCTGCTCTTTTGGGATAGCCATGTCGAGCATTCCTCCTTGTTCACGACGTACCCGATTATGCCTCCAACGTGGGAGGCAAAACGTCGTGAAGGAGAGAGGATCAACACTCGACACACCTGGATAGATGTTTATTATTACAGTAGAAAACACCCAGTGAGCTTGCAAGCTCTTACGGGATTCCTGCGACAACACGCGAATTGACAGAAATAACTAAAAATATAAAAAAAATAATGAACACAACAAAAATCTAAAATAAACATTTACACACGGCATTGCACATAAGTGACCAAATTAAAACCATAAGGTAGTTAAAACAGTTAAACATCGCAATGGGGATAATCATTTAATTTTTGTTGCTTTGGTTTTTATTAGTTGTTTTTATTTTCGTTGGTTGACATGCCGTTCTCTCCACGGCCCTTGTGCCGCGCTTTGTGACCCTCGGATGAAAGGCGCTCTATAAAATTGCTATTATAATTATTATTAAATTTTTCAACATTTAAAATACAAATGAAGCTATCCTGAACGAGCAGCTCTCGTGGGGCGGGCAGGAGGCTTTCCAACGCCGGGGCACTGACTAACGCGTCCGCGGCGGCCGACCGCAGACGGCGAGGTCCTCTGCACGGAGGACAACGAGGACGAGGCACGGAGCAAGGACGTGGAGGACTCGAGCCTGACGGTGGAGAACGTGAGCCGGCAGGGCCAGGACCGGGCCTTCCCTCGCAAGTACAAGAACAGCCTCCTGCACCGCTACCTCAGGGACTCGTGCAAGCACGCGCTGGCCGGCCGCGGAGCCGCCGCCACGGTAGCGACCGCGACGGAGGGCACCGGTGGCGTGCACCTCAACAACCACCACCCCGGCCACCACCACCACCACCACCACCCGCACCACCACGCGCACCACCACCCGCAACACCTCCACGACCATCTCCACAACCAGCACCAGCCGCATCAGCTGCACCTCGGCCACCACGGTCACAGCAACAACCACCATCACCACCACCACCACCACCGCCACCTGCTCCACAATCACAACAGCAGCAGCAGCGGCGGCGTCAGCGTCGGCAACAACAACAACAACGACGGCGGCGGGGGTATCGGAGGCGGCGGAGGCGGTCGCCACCAGCAAGGCGCCGTGCACCACCAGCGGGAGCCCAGGAGGAGCAGCCACCCGGCGTCCCTGAGCTCGGCGTGCTACGAAGACGGCTCGCTGTCACCCGTGTCCAGCGAGTCGGAGAGGAGGCAGCAAGCGCCGGCCACCGGTAACGAACGCCTGCTGATGCTGCTACTGCTACTTGCTGCTGCACACTCCCAGTGACCTGAGCAGGGGACGCAATGGCCAGAGGTGAAAGTAAGCCGGTTCCGGTTCTGTACGGCATACCGGTGAGAAAGTGGCCGAAGCGATCGGTACAAATAACGGGTGGCAAGGTGGGTTACGATACAACCGTACCGGTAGGAGATTGAAGTTACTTTCGCCTCTGGCCTTAACGATAGGCCCAATGGCCAGGGGTAGAAGTAACAAAGTGGCCGAAGCATTCAGTAGAGTACAGGTGGGAAGGTTGGGTAGCGATACGACCGTACCGGTAGGAAATTGAAGTTACTTTCACCCCTGCCTGTGGCTAACAGTGATAGGCCCTATGACCTGATTTTCTCATGCAACATCTTCCGGATCACTCTTAGGCTGGTTTGAAGTAGGGATTGTCGGCGTAAGACACTACTACCACTAGAGTACAAGATACGCGTATTCATTAAAATCCAATAATATTATCCCACACATTTACGTATTCCTATGAAGACAATTAAGCACTGGCTGTAACACAAAGCTGATGTATTAAGGGGTAATGGAGGGTTTACAATTGACAGGCTTCTGAAATTCAGAGTCAAAAGTTAAAGTTATTACTCGTCCAATTAGCGTGTGGCAGTAGACTACTGGAGAATTGCTCTCGTGAGCTGCTCTTTCAGGATCTCCGTGTTGAGGAACATTCGACACAGCTATCCTGAAAGAATAACTCTTGAAGGTAATTCTAAAACATCGAGCCATGAAAACCTACATCAAAACAGTACAGTATTCATCTCCATTGGCGGCCCAACACCAACGGTGAAATTGACACAATTTTATGACTGCGGTAAGTCCTTCCAAAGGGTAACTGCTGTTGACTTGTCACAAAGGAATACTGACTTTCAATATTTTTTTTTGCGTTGAATCAAAACTCACCCAGCTGAGACCGCCAAATAGTTTTCACTTACATCAGTTGGTGAACAAGGGATTTTAAGCGGCAACTAATTAGTAAGTTCGCCTGTGTGTCATTGCCAAATTCCCAAATATGGCTGAGTGATACTGTGGTTAGATTGCTCAACTCGCAGTCAGCTGTTTTTGCTGTTTTGAATTTCAGTTGTGGATTGATGCGTTATAGGGTGGAAAAGTTAAGTACCACTTTTTGGAAGTCACCAGGGGATTTTTGAAAAAATAAACCTGCTTCTGCCATCGTAATGTGGACGTTTGTCACTGGTTCAGAGCTGAGCCACTGCCCCTCACTGATTTGAGGATGGATAAACTTTCAATTCTAGCTACAGCCATCTGACCAGTATATGAAGTTGGTTTGATAATTTCCTAGCTAAAGTAAGGTAACGAAGCACAATTTCATCTCAGTTTGTCTCGTAGAAAACCTAAAATAATGTTTTAGATTAAACGTTGGCATCTACCCGATATGAAATAGATTTAAACCACACACACACACACACAAGAACACTGCTCTCATTATTGTTAAGCATTTAACATTTTGCTTTTTGTTAAGTTTACTGGCATCCTCTCCGAATAGAATTCCTTTATGCATTCTGCGCACCTTACTATGCGATTGCATTTTTTTTCTTTTTTTAAGGTGCAGTCAAAATTCTGGAGCAGAATTCTTTAAGGTAATTAAATATGTTTGTACCGCTTACACTCCAGAGTTCAAAACTACGGTGGCAAACAGGTGTTATTATGAGCGTGCACAGGGTTAACGCTACTCACACTCATTACTCTGCCATTAGGCATGACACCCATCCAATAATACTTGCCAAAATGCCCCGTTATATTTGATTTGACACAGCCAACAGAGGTGGGTACATTTAAAATAAATTCGATTCATTTTATATGATGTGAGTTTTTACGGCTCGATGCATGAGAATTGCTCTCAAAAGCTGCTATTTCGGGATGGCTGAGTCGAGCGTTCCTACTCTCTCCTTCACGACGTTTTGCATCCCATGTTGGAGGCCTAACGTGTGAGGTGAAGCATCACATAGGGGAGAGGAGGAACGCTCGACACGACTATCCCAAAAGAGCAGCTCTTGAGAACAATGCTGGTCTCATTTTGTTACATATTTCTTTGGCAGTGCAGGCATCATTATTTTATACAACAGAAGTCATTGTGTCTGTGTGCTCACATGAGCACGAGTTGGCATTTCTTGGTGGGCCTTAGTGATCGGAATTCCACTGTTGCTTTTCCTCAAAGTGGCACTTATTCTACTGACCCCAAGAGGATGATAGACCGAGTTGATTCACGCAACATTCAGTTGAGTTCCAAGTATTATTGGCTTCAGTGCTGGCTGGCCACATACATTCATTTCCACGTGGAGTAACAATTAAATGTGCAATGTTCGTGTTAGTTGGGATAACATGTTCCCGCGATGCTGCTGCCAGTAATTTACACAATAGCCATTAGCTGGATTGTGTTGAAGTGAAATATAAGGAACAAAATAACAATTTGTTTCGAATTTATAAACCAGGAGGGCAATGATAAAAATACATTCTCAGCTGACAAAGACGACAGGGTTTCGTTTATTTATCCTTGACGAAAAGTAAAACTTTACATCTAGTTGCCATATTGGCAAAGTTTGAAAGGCTGCAAAACTATGGAATTATAATGACCCCGAGAAGGAAAAACTAACCTAATGATTTTGCCGGTAAGCATTTGTCATGTATTTGGGTAAATCCCATTTGGCTGTGTGCTTGTACTGAAACTGCGTATCTGCATATAATTTGTACTGATGCTTCATTTATCATACATACGCATAAATATGCCCAGTGAAGTTATGCGTTTGTCGCGATATGGATTCTGTAGCGTGCTTGTACGCAACAAGTCAAATTGTCTCGATTCTCAAGTGATCGATAGATCTTTATTATTACAGCATAAAATACCCAGTCAGCTTGCAAGCTCTTTACACGATTCCTGTGACACAATAAAGCGAGTGATGGGATGCTGTTCAGGACTGTTTGTTGCCTTCATCCAATTGGCAAATATTCCACACGCCTATGGCAGAGGCCAACATCACCACAGCATGACCACTGTTGACTTCCCTGATTGTGGTACTCATTTTATAGACCTTAGAGGAATGATACGCTGATCTGGTTTCAAAATATTCAATCTTACAATTGTGCCCCAATAACAGTGTTAGGCCAGGCACTGTACGTTCACACATGATAATAATTTACAGAACGAGTTCACATGTGGAATCACCAGTGATGTTAGACATTCTAACCATCGTGCCACTGCTTCTCATTCCACATTTAAATGGTTCAAAAGAGATTACACTTTTTTTTTTCCCAATTCTTAATCTGTACACGATAGCTGATTTATTTGAAATGTATCATATTTCATTCTGATATTGTTTTTTTTGTGTACGAGCACTTGGATACACTGTGAAGTGTACCTCTGCCTCACCTCCCCGTCTGCCCTCTCTGCCCTCTCTGCCCACCCACAGTGGACAGAAGCGAGGCCCTGGCGACGCGTCCTCCTACTGGAGCGAGCTGCACGCCGCCATGGCGCTCACAAACCTGGGCACCGCGAGCCGAGCAGAGGCGGGCGCCGCACGGGGCGGCGCCGCCGCGGTGTTCGTGGCCCCCTAGGTCGGCCAGGACCCCCTCCTAGGGGGGCCCTGCACCGCACGGTCCGGGCCCGCCGTAGAAACCCCATCGCGGGCCACGGGAGGGCCGCTTACGAAATCTCCGCACCCATATACTTGTACGTAATGTATGTAAACGACGTGTAAATTTGTATGTAGGTTGTACATATGTGCGTACGTTAGGTCTGTGTATGTTTATACTGCCGTGCGTGTAGCAGCGCGTGTCTGCACGTGCATGTACGGTATAAATGTATACACACCTGCAGGGGGCTGGGGCGGACAGGGCGGCTTCGCGGCCGGTGCGCTCGCCGCCGAGCCAGTTTGCGCCGAGCCGGAGGTTCGGATCCCGCCGCAGCCGTACGGTAATATCCGCGGGGCATTACCGAAGCGCGTCGTCTCTCGCCAAGGGGACGTTAAAGACCCTGCGATCTTGTCCGCAGAAGTAGGGCCGTCGTGTGCTGATGTTGTAAGTTGGAAATTTGAAAATGCTGCATTAGAAAGGGGGAAAAAAAAAGAAAAACGAAACACCAACGATTGTTGTGAAATAAAGAACAGTTCATTGAATACACATGTACACAGGGTGGTCATAACCGCTTTGGGAACAACTCGCTACAGAAAGTCAGACTGACCCAACATTGATCCTGTTTGACGCCCTCACTTTTCGTGCCAGTCTTAGAGTAAGTGCACTGATGTTATGGGTGCTGACTGTATATTAAAACAAATTACAAATAAAGCAAGATGTGTGTGTGTGTATTTTTCCCTAATCTGCAGTCCTGTCGCTCCGCGACGCGTTACGGCTCGCACCGCATGTCGTTCAGCACGGCGGCCGACAATTCTCGCGACGAGTACCGGGAGACTCTGTTCACTTCGTGAGGAAGCTCCCGGCAGGTGGAGCGAAACGTCGAACAGCGTGCCGAACAACAGGCGGTACGACACAAAACATCAGAGCCGTACAGCACAGCCGTTTTCAGTAATGTTCAACACACTTTCGAGCTCATCTTACTTCCATCCATACATTTTCTGAAACCGCTTAATCCTGTACAGGGTCGCGGTGAGTCGGAGCCTATCCCGGCAGACACAGGGCGCAAGGCAGGGCTATGCCCAGGATGGGACGCCAGTCCATCAGAGGGCACTGGGGGCAAGTTAGTCCGCAAGCCAGTTAACTTATACAGGAGCATGTCTTTGGACTGTGCTCCCACAGTCCAAAGACATGCTCCCACAGTCCAAAGACATGCTCCTGTATAAGTGCCCGGGGAAAACCCTCGCGGATACGGGGAGAACATGCAAACTCCTAACAGGAAGGCACCCAAGCAGGGATTCGAACCCGAACCCTTCTTGCTTTGAGGCGGCAGCGCTACTCGCCGCGCGACCGTGCCGCCTCTAACTGGTCTTCTTCTTCTTTGCGATTCTTCGAAGCACGACGGTCAGCTTCTGGACATCGTTGTCTTTCAGCTCGGCCTCGAAGTGTTTGGTAGCATTCGCAGGCAATACCAAGTATTACCTGACAGGGATCGCGACGTGAACGCTTCTACCTTGACCCCCCTCTAACTGGTTGACAGCCCATGTGAGGTCAGAACTAACCCACTAGATGGCGTACAGTGTATCTTATATCTCTTTTATTTTGTGGCATTTATTTATTTTATTTGTTTCAATTGATTCATGTTTCATTACCCTGATGGGTCGCGACCTTGCGGTTGATAATGGCGGGTTTAATACATAGTATCTTTCAAGGTTGCCAAAGTTTATGGAAACGGATTGTCGGTGTTTGAAAGTGTTTCAAACCACTTTGTTTGTGTTTATTAAATAATTCATGGACAAGTCAGAAAGTAAGCAGAAAAATCTGGAAAAGTATCACAGAAAATCTAAACAAAATTGTATAAACCCCACACTAACCAAACCCTGGCTCTCGGTGATGTTCCACAGTTTCTAACCAGGAAAGCAATTTTCTCTTGAGGCTGAAGCCGGGATTATGGCCTTGGAACTTAGATGGACCAAGTCAATGGCATTGCAAGATGACTGTAGGATAACAACAGTTGTATGGTCATTCTCTACTTTGTCAGGGCACCATACTTCAATCGCACGTCATCTTTTGCTTCACTGGTATATTCTGTGGAGCCACCTGATACTTTCTGTGAAAAGACTTGCAGACAGAGTCGCCACCACTAAGGTGCAAAGGTTCAGGCCAGGGAGAAGAAAAAGAATCGCACAATATTGCCTGGCAGAGAGGAGAGCTGCATGTAATGGAATTCACTTGAGCGATGGATTATTAAGTTACACTGATATAAACCAGGACTTTCAGCGTCTCGAGAAAACTTGGAGATTTCACAGGACGCCTCAACGAGAGGACGATCCTTGGAAAGCAGGACAGGTGGCAACTGCAGTTGTAGACCCCGTTGCAACAATTTGCAAGAATAAGCAATTGTGTGGCCGTGTTGTTAGCAACCAAACTATAGCATAATTGTCTCCGTGCCATTTAGTGCAATCACCGCATTAGAGGAATAAATTAGATGCGTAAAATCTGCCAATAACCTACGAGCCACTTGGTTTTTATTCAAGGCTTCTACCATGTTTTGGTATATTTCCCCCTCATGTTATTCCAATGGTGCTATCACCGGCAACGTGATGAGACAGGGAGCACGTTTTGAGAGCTCACATGGCGAACAGCTACACGAGACATATTTTGAGGAATTCTGAAAATCCCCTGAAGCGCCTATTTTTCTCCCCGTTTCGCCAGCAGTGCTGGCAGCACCACCCCCCACACGCTGCCCGGACAATATCACATGAGACTAAAACCGATACTTTTTAGTTCGCAGCTGGAGTTCAGCCGGACAAAGTACAGTTGTTGGCGACTGAGATGGTAGCCCCAATACGCTTGGAAAGCTCGTTGACTTAAGGGTGGCCGACTGGGTTCGAACCCAGGTTCTCGAGTTGCAAGCTTATTGCTCTGACCTTTGGGCCAGTGAGCCAACTCATAGCGTTCTTTTTCACATGCATAAAACAAAAACACTTTCGGTTGTATTGTAGATATCTTAATTATTGTTTTACGTTGCACAGATGATACAGATTTATACACCGCTTCATGCTAGAACATTTTGCCTGTCAATGCACTATTAAGCGAGCTTGAATGCAGTCCAGCATCTTACATAGCCCTATTTAACACAAAGTTCGTATTTTATGAATGTCACGCTAGTTGTTTTTAATCATCTTTAGTACGTCAGCAAATGTTTGTTGTGTTTCTGTTACCAGAGTAGGTGGAATGTTTACCAAATTACACATTTTCTCTCGTAAACTAAAGGCTCAGGATTTTTTAAATCCCCTCGCTTCATGATACAATATTAATCCCGTGTGTTGTAAAAATATTTGCTTATAAATACAAATATACGCACACGTTTTTTCTTATTTGTTTCTGAGCATTCGATTGTTCTTGATTTATTACAGTACTCATTAGGGTTTCTTAAAACTAGATGGTAAAAATATGCACACTATATTTACCAAGTTTGAAGAACTGGACGATTTGAATGCAGCTTTTTGGAACAAACAACACGAATAGTGTTTTCCATTTCTCGTTTCCAAGACAACACGATGAGACTGGATGGTTTTTTTTCCCAATCAGAATGTTCTACATGTTCTGTACACAAACAAACATAGGTAGGCTAATGAGTACATTGTAAACAGTAAGAAGAAAAAAAATGCTGTTTTCACGAGCTTAGGAAGTTGTTAACCTTGAAAGGTTGACTTTTAAAAACACACTTTGCCATGTACACAGGGATATGGACACATCAAGGTATTTCCACCATAGGGGTGGCACTTTCTCTCACACTGTAACCGATAAACACTTAACACGGCAATAACAACATTGGTGTGTTATGTTGAAAACGTACAGGGCATTGCCTCAGGCCTGTGGAAGAAGACTCCATAGAACTACTGTACTTCTGACATCCCGTAATGTGACCTCTGACCCACACCAGGGTTCAAACTTTCCCCTAGGCCCTGCCGCAGATAAATACCGCACGGCAGGCAACCGATATTATATTTTAATCTTCCATCCATCCATTCATTTCTAAACCGCTTGTCCTGGTGAGAGATGAAATTTCGTCAGACGACTCTAAATGTTGTTTTTCAGCTATTGGTGAGACGATCAACTTGCTAACTAGGTTCAAACCCAGGATGTCAACACAGCACTGACCCTTACACAAACAACATAATATAAACAGCCGTAATGTAATTGAGAATACAAGGTTGCGCATGAAATTAGACATTTCGCAAAGTAACGTTTTACCGTGCGGTAGAGGTCAAATTGACGCTAGCCAGATTTACAAATAATTGATGTTCAATGGGGTGAAGTTTTCCAGCATGCAAACATTCTCAAGATCAGCGTCAAAGGCAGGCAGTGAAGCAGCCCTTACAAAGCACACGACACCATCACGTCACATTGAGAACATTCAGGAAACAAAGCGGGATTATTATCAACAACTCTACCTTCCGTCAAAGCCAAAGCACCTCCATTCTCAGCAAACATCGAGCAGGTGTTTGCTGAGCAGGGCTCCGCGCCCCCGAACCAACGGGTGCAACGCGCCCGGAGAAAATGCGCGCGTTACAAAAGTAGATTATTATTAGGTGTTCATCCCCGTCGTTGACCCTGGAGAAGGGGTCAGACACACCGTCTCTCCGTAGGGCAACCCCTGTCTGGTGTCAAAAATAATTATTTGTCAACTTATTGATGTAGGTTTTCACGGCTCGAGGTATGAGAATTACTCTCAAGAGCTGCTCTTTCCTAATAGCCGTGTCGAGCGTTCCTTCTCGCTCCTTCGCGACGTTTCGCCTCCCACGACGGAGGCGTCATCGGGCTAATAATGTAAACAAAAAATCCAAGTTTGGCCATTTTCAATGAGCCTTGGGGCAATGCTCATCTCTGTTGCACTGAGCCAGTGGTGGGAATTCCATTTCCCTTGATTGGATCCCAATTTAGGGCGGCACGGTGGCGTAGTGGGTAGCGCTTCCGCCTCACAGCAAGAAGGTCCCGGGTTCGAATCTCGGCTCGGGGTGCCTTTCTGTGTGGAGTTTGCATGTTCTCCCCGTGTCCGCGTGGGTTTTCGCCGGGCGCTCCGGTTTCCTCCCACAGTCCAAAAACATGCATAGGTTAATTGGCCTGCGGACTAAATTTCCCCCGGTGCCCTGTGATGGACTGGCGTCCCGTCATTGGTATAAGCCATGCCTTGCGCCCTATGTCTGCCGGGATAGGCTCCGGCTCACCGCGACCCTGTACAGGATTAAGCGGTTTCTGAAAATGAATGAATGAATGAATGGATCCCAATTTACTCATCAGGACACACCTGCACAAAGGTGACAAGCGCCCAATACAAGTGTTTGTATGTATGTATGTCCGCACTGAGGGTACCGGGTTCGAATCCGTTATGAGCGCAAATTTTATCTCCAAAACAGCACTACCTTTACGTCTTATTTCAGCTTTACGTCCCACTTACTGATTATTATTTTGCAACTGTAACACTTTTGAAATGTTAACAATACTTCAGCTTTAAATAATCACTTCTGCACGATCATCAACCATCTTAAGGACTCTTCTGCCTTTATCCTGTCGCCAGACGAACGTGTTACGTGCTTTGAACAGGATCGCCCATAGGACGGGTACTCTGCTAGTCTTCATGCTGATGTAAGGTGGCCGCGTGAGTTTTTTTACATCGTAGCATATTCTCTATATGCTCATTTGAGAGTTCTGTTAACATACAAACGTTTGGTCACGCGTGCATTTACCATCACTTTGATGCGACGAACATTTAAACTCTCACATTAGTTTTCATGCACTGCAATAATATACATATTATTTTGTTGGAAGCAGACTATGTTTAAAAAAAACCACACACACAAGCGTGCCTCTGAATTTGCACATCATCTATACTTAAACCGAAGCTCATTCACAACAATGAGCTCACACAATTACTTACATGCCCAAGTATCAGTTACCGGCAGTGGAAACAGAGTAAATTTAATCTCTCTTTAAATTAATCCCTCTTAACGATACATTTTCCAGGCGCGCGCGCGTAGACGCACCCAAAGCCGCCCAACTGTTGAATAATACGTGTTCCGCGGGCCCTGGTGACACTGCTCCAACTCATCCATCACTTGGCGCTGTCTTATTTATTAATATTTCCATGTGAGGACGCCACTGTCTGGTTCTGTAATTGGCATTCCCAACACGTGCGGCTTGTAACACGGCGCCGGGCTCCCGCGGCCGACAATCCCTGGGTTGGAGCGGCGAGCAGCACACGGGACGGTGGGTAGGAGGAGAGGTTTTAGGGTCAGATGGGAACACGTGTTTGGGCGAAGAACTGGCATACCTTAGGGACGCGTCGTCAATCCTACTCGCCGCGTCCCAAATCATGAACCGACTCTCGACTCTCATAAATCCACAAGCCACCTTCCGTCCTGCTCGTGAGAAGGAATTTCTCAGCCGGTCGGGGGTTGGGCGGAGCGCGTAGATTATTCCAGTCCGCAAGCGTTGTCGGGGAGAGAAACGTGTTGCGAGTAATTAGGGGGATCGTCGAAAGCAGGTGTGCGGATCGTCCTGGGTTATTCATTAATCCAGCAAGTCAGGAAGACGCCCCCTCGCTTGCTCTGCTCGCGGGGTGAAGCATCACGCTTCGCAGCCCGGCCACACACGGGACAACAACAACAGCTTCACGGCGCCACCACGGAAGCTCACGCCGCCACATCTTCAGTGAGTTCGCTGAGCACAGTGGTTCCAACAGCGTGCTTTGGGCGCCGTGGAACAAAACATCCTGATACACTAAGGGCGCCGTGAACCGAGAAAGTTTGGGAATCACACTGGCTCGGCAAATTACAGGTTCGGTACATTATGATGACTAGCAAGAATGTTTGTTCCAAGCGCGTAACGCGTTCTTCTGACGTCGCTTGTTGGTGATCGTTTCCAGCTGATGTGATGGCCGCGTTCACCTGGAATACTTCCAGGATAAAGGTCGAAGAGCGCTTGAGAGGGTTAACGACGCGAGTGCAAATCTGGGAGTTGAATCCATAGTATTTTTATGAGTTTAGGTCACGTAAACTCATAAAAACACTATGGATAACATTGGTCATGAAAGCCTTGGTGTTAAATTTTGGGAATTGAATGTTGTAATAGTGTTGAAGGCCCATAAGCGTAATCACTAAGTAGGAAGTACAACTGAAATAAGACACCAAAGCCTTGGTGTTGTGCAGGTATAATGTGCGCTTATGACGGATTCGAACCCAGTTCCCTTAGTGGTAACAAACATACAAAATCACTTGCGCGGCACTGTACAGGATTAAGCCGTTTCTGACAATGGATGGATGGATGGAGAAGAACATGTGCTCCTATGCTGCACTCTTTCTTTAACCTCAATCAGTGTGGATTAGACTTGTGTGTAAACGTATCACAACATTGTAGGTCGCTTAGCCGGTTGTGATCTCCACAAATCTATCCATAATGGAGCAAGTGTTTTTTTGTACGCATGCATGACGACACTGAGGGTTCCAGGGTTCAAAATCCTTCACAAGCACAACTCGTATCTGTGTGCCTTATTGTAGCACCCAGTTCACAATGCAGCCCTGCGCGCTGTTGTTACGCAGCCGGTTGATTTAGGGAGATGTTTTACGGTCGTGACCATGAAAGGAATTCCTTGCCGGAGTCAGTGCCCATCCAGCAAGCGATCTAACAGAGCGACTCTGTCCGCTGATAAATCGTTACTTTGAGAGACAAAGCGGTGCGCAAGCTTGTCGAGAAACAAACTTGTTATTCGGAGCTGTTAGCGCCGCTTAGAATTATTGACGACACAAGGACCGTTTGTTTCCCTCGGCAGGAGTCCGCGAACCCGTGTATCGGCCTGTGCTGCCAGTTCCCTGACAAACGACGTAACACCGTTACAGCAACAACCACGTGTTGTCTGTGACTGAATCATAGATAAACATTCGGACGATGCACTTAATGAGTTGAAGCCACAGAGGTCTACTCGCCATGTTGTTCTACAACCTGATGTCAGAGCTTTCAAACTCATCCTCAGAGTCAAAAAAATGTCGCTGATTTTCCGTTCTCTGTCGTTATTGGCGTGCCGTTCTCTCCACAGCCCTGTGCAGCGCTTTGTGACCCTCGGATGAAAGGCGCTCTAGAAATGCTATTATTATTATTATTGCGACTCATGTCAGGGTGGGATGGCATTCATCCAGCATTGGATAGACGATGGCCGATGATGATATTGCTAAGATGCAACATTGAGCTCCAGGGGGGGACCTTCGGTCAATTCCACGTTGCTAGGACAAGGACCATGTTATTCCACACCACGACGACCACGCTTGACTTCTCACGATATGGGACATGTACTTTATCGACCCTTGAGAGATGATGGGCTGAGTTGAGCCTCCACTAATATTTCAGCTCACCACTGTCGAATTACAATGCAACTAACGCCAAACATATCAACACCTGAGCAAACAGTATCATGTTACGTGCATTCATTATCTTCAATCTCGACAGAGAGGGTGCAAGACAGAGCTATACCAATGATGGGACGCTAGTCCATTGCAGGGCACCGAGGGCAATTTAGTCAGCAACCCAATTAATCTAGACAGCGTGTCTTTGCACTGTGGGAGGAAACCGGAGTACCTGGCAAAAACCCACGCGGACACGGGGAGAACGTGTAAACTCCACACAGAAAGGCACCCGAGCCCGGAATCGAACCCTTCTTGCTGTGAGGCGGCAGCGCTACTCACTGCGCCACCGTGCGGCTTCGTGTTATGTACAGCATGTAATATTTCAGCGACGGGTAAAAGCGCAGCCCTGAAATGACTTGCTTATGCCACTGCGAGTGGAAAAGCCTCCAGAGAAGATGTGTCTTACTTCTTCCACTCTGGCCAAACGTCTCGAAGACGAGCGAATACCCACGCTTTACCCCACCACGCGCGACTAACAGCGGTGAACCCATTACACTGCTGCCGTGTGAACAGATTCACGGAGGGGATATTTACGAAAGCCACCCCATTGCTTCAACAGCCGCGGCGGGAGTTCGAATCGGTGACCTCTGGCTTATTCGTCCATTGTGCAGCCCATTTACTCCCAAGCAGCATTCCTGTGTTATATAATATTTATTTGAAGGATTATGCAGTTAATGTATCCCTCTGGTTAGCATGACTGATATGCGAATGCCCTAGGAACCACCTAACAGCTGATCAGGTATTAAACTGCTGCGCTAAGAGGTCATGGGTTCTGAAAAAGGTTAGAGAAACACAGGTTTATTTCACATTCATTGTGCACGGGCGTGTGTGTATGTATATATCTGTGGTGAATGAACCCACTGTTATACTTTTTACATTTACAGACAAGCCTAATTTCTCGGCCAATAAAATGGCTGTGAAATTAATCACGTTAAAATTTGCAAACAGTTTTTTTTTGCTTACTCAGAATTTTTGTTCGGTGCGCAACGAGAAAACACGGCAGAAACCCACACACAAGTCTCTTTGGTGTTTTATTAATGCTGAAAAATCCCAAATGACACGTTAAATTACGGTGTGGGAGCTGAGCAGATGTTTGTGCGAACATTCAGCCAGTTGCGTTTTGCTTGAACAAGGAACAATCCAGACAAGGAGTGTGTTGGAGCGCCCTGCTGAGCAGCGGAGTTGGGATATTTTCACGACGTGCAGATCCGCTAACACATCTTTTTGCTCCTTTTACCATGCACCTTGAGCTTCCCAAAACTTTCTTCTAACTTAAATAACTTATTTTTTTACTTGAACATTTTTCCAGAAAACGCTGCGTTATGTTACGTTGGCTAATAATAATAAAAAAAAAATACGTTGGATGAGATTTGTTTTTATTAAGTTAAAACATTACGGGATCTTTTATTGAGAAAAAATAAAAAGGGGAAATATGCTAAATAAATGTGTACCTTTTTAAGGATTCTTGAAGTGGAAAGTAAAAGTTTAAAAATATTTTCAAAACGCTTCACTCTCGTGAATTATTTACAATATTTATGTAGGCAACAGAAGGGAAAACACATCTCATGTATTTTTGCCAGAATGTTAAACTGCGTTTCAAAACTAACGAAGAGAAATATATATATACCGTGAAACAAAAATACAGGGAAAAGTAATAAATACAAAAATAAATTATGCCCGCTAGGGTAAGGTAAACAAACCCACGCGTTCAGAACGGAATAGGTCCAGTGCTGTAGATGTAATCAATGAGATGATATTGTGATGGGCAGGAAGGGGTTAACGCAACTTTAATGTTTTCCCCGGTATGGTCGTATCGCAACCCGCCTTCCTACCTGTAGTGTACCAAATGCGTGGGCCACTTTCTTAACGGTACGCCGTACAGGACCATGCCGGCTTACTTAGGGGACGCTGGCAGATTTTTACCGCTCTTAAGATTGCCAGTTTCACGACCTTTCGGTTTATTCGAAGCAGCCTTAATCATTTAATTGTTGTTGCTTTGGATTTTATTAGTTGTTTTTTTTCTCGTTGTTGACGTGCCGTTCTCTCCGTGGCCCTTGTACAGCGCTTTGTGACCCTCGGGTGAAAGGCGCTATATAAATCGCTATTATTATTACTTTCATGTGTAAAATGTGCTCCTCTGCTGTGTGTTTACCGTTACGTTGGTTGAGTAAAGACAGACTTGGGACAAAGCTAAACAGGGTTTTTCCACCGCACATAACACAATTATAATAAATATTACTCCAGTTGACATTCATCTGAAAAGTATTCTCGTGACTTAATTAGGGAAATAAGTCGAGTGGAACTCGGAATCCTGTCTCATAAAATAAGCATATTACTAAAGAAACGGCAAATGTGATTTCTGCTTGGTGAATATTTTATCTGACATGTACAGGTGCAGCATAGTTTAGAATATTTGTTTAATGTAATGAATGCACTTTTTATTAACCTGCTTTTATTCAAATGTATATGGAAAGGCTTCCACGCCACAACGTATTAATAACATACATTTCAAAATTATATTTTGTTCACTTACAAACCAGTCAGTGGTGACTCTCCAATTAATTTCTACGACTGGGTTATTATAGCAGGCAATCGGACTGAGCGATACGCATTACTTCTTTCAGTATGGATACACTTCCATCCATCCATTGTCAGAAACCGCTGAATCCTGTACAGGGTTGCGGTGAGCCAGAGCCTATCCCGGCAGTCACAGGGCGCAGGGCAAGGCTATACCCGTCAGCCGATACACCACGGCTCAGCTCTGAAGAGCAACCATCATGAATTGGGCCGTGCAAGCCTACATCAGTACAGAGCAGTCAAATGTAGTTTTCAATGAGTTTTTTTTTTTCAACTTAGTTCCTTCGGAATGATTAAACTTTCACTGCGCGCGTGCCACTCAGAATCATCTCGTGTGCCACTCATGGCACGTGAGGCGTACGGTGCCGACCCCTGGGATGGACAAAGAGCCCGCTGATGATGATGCAGATGATGCAGAATCAATGAAAACAAAGAGCAGGTCTCCCGGCTCGGGGCAACAGCAGACGCCGCAAACCACGCCGACGCAAAAAAACCGGCAAAGCTGCGCGGAAATAAGTTCAATTACTCCCCAGGAGCAGGGATAAATGGAGAATATTGTTCAGAGAAATGTTATAAGCGCGGCACACACACACACACACAGACGCGAGGCGCTGGCCCACGTGCGCACCTACAACGGTGCAAACGATGCCGCCTGGCAGTTTTCTTAATGAGTGTGTATTTATTTTCCAAATTTCTCCGCTAGGAGTTCACGCAACACTCTGCCTATCTTGTACATTTTAATTAGCCGCGTTTCCGGCCGCGTTGCGGCTCCTAGTAATGTTACAATGAAAACGTTGAACACGTGCGCGAATGAGGCCAAAGAAAAACAAGAAAACGCACACCGTCCAATACTCCGCAATAATTTAGAATATTGAATTATGCGAGCATATACGTTGAACAAAAAAAAACTCGACAACAAATCCAAAGCCACGGTTTGTCGTACGTGCTTCTGAACAATAGTGACTGTGTGTTTGAGACGGAATGTAATTTGGTGCGAGGGCCATACACGTACTGTACTCATACGAGTTGGAGAGAATTTTCAATTGCAGTTAGTTGCGGTGCGTTCCTCGTGGTGTGGCTACTCCCTGGGACCAGGTACTTTTCCATCAGATTTCCCAAAACTGTTGGGAAATCTGATGTCAAGGAGAATGCCCGTTGGTCGTCGAGAGGTCTCAACGATAGACACAAGTGATGCTAGATAGATGTGATATAGCAGAAAGATACCCAGTGAGTTTGAAAGCTCTTTACAGGATTCCTGCATTGACACAACAAACACGTGATTATGAGATGGGCAATGTGGGGCGGCACGTTAGCCTAGCGAGTTGCGCTGCCGTCTCGCAGCAAAAATTCCCCGGGTTCGACTCCCGGCTTGCATGCATTTCTGTGTGGATTTTGTCGGGTGCTCCGGTTTCCTCACACCGCCCAAGGCTGCCTAGGTTAATTGGCCTGCTGACTAAATTGCACCCGGTGTCCTGCAATGGACTGGCGTCCGACCATAGGTATAGTCCTGCCTTGCACCCTGTGTCAGCTGAGATTGGCCCCCACGACCCGCTACAGGATTAAGCAGGTTCTGATAATGATGATGCAAACTACTCAACACCTTTGGCGATAACACTGCCTGATGATGTGTACTGTAGGCCAACGTTTTGGGCATGATTATTTTTTTTCACAGCAGAAATATACTACGAAGATTGTTGACCTTATGGCAGGAGAATATGATTTACATTGGTGGTGTCTTGAAACTTGAAGTTAGCTCAGAAACTGTTCCTAAAAATAGTTTGCTCGTCCAAAGATCATGACGTGCTATTCATTTTAAGCTGGAAACTTTGAAACCGTGGTGAAAACGTCACCTTTTGACGGTGGCGTTACATATATATAGGTCAAATTATGAGAGAAACTCTGGTATATGATTGGCCGATGGTAATTTAACGAATGAAGATTGAAGCCAAATATTCTCTGTTATTGCCTTACTAATAACATCACGGGCGGCATGGTGTCGTGGTGAGTAGCGCTGCCGCCTCACAGCAAGAAGCCCGGGTTCGAATCCACGGCTCGGGTGCCTTTCTGTGTGGCGTTTGCATGTTCTCCCCGTGTCCGCGTGGGTTTTCGCCGGGCATTCCGGTTTCCTCCCACCGTCCACCGTCCAAAGACATGCTGCCAGGTTAATTGGCGTACTGACTAAATTTCCCCAGGCGCCCATTCCCGGGATAGGCTCTGGCTCACCGCGACCCTGTGCAGGATTAAGCGGTTTCTGAAAATGGATGGATGGATGAATTAAGATTATTTTAATATTCGCCTCCCACGTTGAAGACATCGTCGATAAAACCTCATTGACGATGATTCCGACCTGGGAGGCGAAACGGCATCGTCAATAGAGTGCCTCCGACGTAGAAGACAAAACGTCGCGAAGAACAGAGGATAAAATGATCGACGTGGCTATCCCGAAAGAGCATCTCTTGGGAGCAATTCTCAAGCCACATTGTCACTGCGCACTCGCCTTCCAGCTGACTACGAGTCAACATAATTAATGGGTTGTGTTTTATTCATTCTATCCCATCCATTCACTCGTTCGTCCATTCATCCGTCCATCCATTCATCGCGTTCACCCAGCAGAGGCATGGCCGTTGTTGCGAGACAGGCAGCTTGCAAGAAAGGGGATGTGTTCAGTTGCGTCGAACGTGGAGACCCCAGCCGTGACACCGCGTGAAGCACCCTGACCCTCGCGCGGGAACGGTTTGTCACTTTCAATTAAAACCCGCGGAACATGTCTGAAGGTGACAGGGTTTGGACAGTGGCGTCATTGTGTTTGGCACGTCGTGTAACGAGCCCGTCGCGTTAGTGGCGCGCGATGTGTTGGTGCACAGTAGTTACTGGTGTTACACACACGCGCGCCCCGCACATGTGGGCTGCGTTAGAATGTTTTTCCTACAACATCAGCTCAATTCATTTATTCATTACCAAGGTTAATTTATTGCAGAGGCACGTCTGGTTTTTTTTTTTGCTTCTAGTTTCTCGCTTAAAACGGACCAAACTGACTGGTCAACGGTGTGGCGCGTGTGTGCGTAACGACGGGCTTTGGTGCGTTAAAACGTCCGTGCGAGCTGCGGGAATTATGGGTAATATAACACGGTATTATGTAACCGGGTATGCATTTACACATGTTAACCGATATCCATGTTATCCATCCATCCAGCCATTTTCAGAAACCGCTTAAACCTGTAAAGGGTTGCGGTGAGACGGAGCCTATCCCGACAGACACAGGGCGTAAGGCAGGGGAACACCGAGGATGGGACGCCAGTCCATCGCGGGGCGCCTGGGGTAATTTAGTCAGTACGCGAATTAACCTGGCAGCATGTTTTTGGACGGTGGGAGGAAACCGGAGTGCCCGGCGAAATCCATGTTATCGCACCCGAGCCGATTCGATTATCGGCTCGGGTGCCTTTCTGTGAGGAATTTGCATGTTCTCACCGTGTCCGCGTGGGATTTCGCCAGGTATTCCTCTTTCCTCACACAGTCTATCATTTAATACACGTTTCTTCAGATGGGTTCACCATCGTTAGTAAATCGGAAGGTCACATGTGGTGGGGTAAAGTGTGGGTACTCCCAGCCAGGGGTAAAAGTAGCTTAGATTTCTGACCGGTACGGTCGTATAATACCCCCCCTTTCCACCTGCACTGTATTGAACGCGTCGGCCGCTTTGTTGCCGGTATGCCGTACCACACCAAACCGGCGTACTTTCACCTTTGCTCCTACCTCTTCCAAAAAATATCTGTCCACTCTTGACAGCATGTGCCAATGTATCCCTTCCATCGGGTGTCTTTCTCGATCTCCCTCTACCGCCGGCGTGGACACGGGCTTGACCTTCCAAGCCTTCCGTGCGCGCGTCGAACAGCGCCGAGCCGCGGCACCACCTGTAACACTCCGCAATAACATAAACGTGCGATAACAAATCGCGCGTCAGAAAGCCGCCGACCCAGGTGCACGGAGAGCACTGCGGGGGCATTGCCTGCCGAATAAATACTCATTCCCCGATTGTATACACTTGAGCCGCTTCCCCTTGGGAGGCGCCCACCAGGTGACCAGGGCTGCATGACTCAACCCGCCGGTGGGAACGCGGGCCCGGGTGCCCCCCCCCAGGCGTGTCGAAGCCTCACCGGGCGCGAGGTGAGGGGCTATCAATCAGCCCTTCCTCCGATAATGGACCAATTACCATTCCCGCAATTAGTCAGGCAAGGAAAACAAATTAGAACTGGGGCCCCATTACTCACGCCGCTCTTGCGACCGGCCGGCGCGTTTGGAAATTACCGTCGGCGCGTTCACCTTTTCGGCGAATGAGCTCGGCTCTCGAGGCCGGGCGCCGGCGTCCGTGAGTGACTCGCGTCGCCCATCGCCGCCGTGCCGCCGGGAGCCGGGATTACGAAGGGTTCACGCGAGGCGGCCGGGCGCCCCTCGGGGGCCCCGTGCGATCGGACCGGAGAGCCCGCGGTCATTTGGATGCGATATAGGAACCCGCACCCAAAAATAAAACCAGACATCGGTTTTATTATTCTAACCCGCGAGGGACATTTGTCAGTTTGCTGTTGGCTGCACGTACAGACTGTTGTGTCAATCCGGTGCTGGGTTTTTAGGGCCTCGGCATGCCTCGTTGAAAGTGTTTGACCGTACTTCACCACGCTGGCCCATGCGAGTTGGCAAAGGTGGGCAGCTGAGCGCACAGCGCTGCCCACTACTGCCCACCGCGCCTATCACACCGGTGTTTTGCACGAGGTGATCACTCACCCGAGCAGAATGCAGGCTCAACCCCGTTTGGCTCTGTCATCGGCTGCTTAGCTACGGGTAGATGCGTGGAGGGAGCAGGTTATTGAGACAGGTAAATAAATGATTGGCGCCCAGAGGTGGTCTTCTTGTTTCATCGGGCAAACCTGAAGAGTAACCTGATGTTTACATTTGGTCAATGTCAAGTATTTTTTATCTCACATGAGGTTCTGATGAGGTCATTCTAATCCACAGGTTATGTGTCGTGCTGAAGCCACGTGGTCTTTGGGCAGGTCTGGAGTCCTCACCTTGCTGGTTCACCACTGTCCCCACTACGTGTGTGCCGTGAGGGTCCTGACGTTTTCAGTGCTCTGCTCGTTGGCGGGATAACGGCACGGCGTGCACAAGAATGGCGAGCCAGATCGTCTACGATGATCTCGGCCAGGGGTGAAAGTTATTTGAACCCCTGTTCACTTGTACTGTGCTGAACGCTTCGACCACTTTCTTACCGGTTAAGCCATACCGGACTGTACCGACTTACTGTCACCTCTGACAGTAAGCCTTCCGGCGGCGATGCTCACCCCAACGTCTAATCCCCCGTATTTTTATTTAATACAAGTTTATTTAAAAAAAAAACAATGTTACTGATTTTCACATTCTGTGTCTTTATTGTCGTGCCGTTCTCTCCGAAGCCCTGTCCAGCACTTTGTGACCCTCCGGTGAAAGGCGCTCTATAAATGCTATTATTATTATTATTATGTCGGAGAGATTCGTACGTGCGCGACCGGTGCACACGAGTACGCGACTCCCAGCTGCTTGGCTTTCTATGGTCCTGCCTAGTTTGTGGATCGTTGTGCCGAGTCTATGTCTTGGCAGCTGTCTTTATCAGATGTTGGCCGAGGAAGATGGAAACCTTCACGCGGCCCTCCCTATTCAGCACTTCACCATCAACGCTGATCGATGGCCTCCCTGTCCAAGAATTAGCAATGTTGACGTGTTCAAGCCAAGCGGTACTTTTCAGGCCCCTCCGTCACGTGTGTTAGCCAGCGAAACGAAGAGAAAACCTAGAAGTGGCTCGTGAAGGCAGCACAACCGCTTGCTCTCCATGCCACCACATCTCACCGCCCTTCCTATAGTCAACGTTGACAGGTTACCTCCAAGCTCTGGCCTTGCGGTATCCCACCGTCTGGCTTTATGAGTTATGAGAATAGCAATGTCGGTGCCTTCACATGCGTGGTCCTGCGGGGTTTTGGATAAATTCACACACCGTCTCATCCGGTTGCGTAAAGGGCAACGATTGATATTCATCTAGAAAGCTCTAAATACAGCGTGTCCAAAAAATTATCTGACCGTTTGTAAAAAAAACCAACAACTTAAAAAAATATCGTAGATAGAAACACTCCGGTGTTATTAAACTTGATGAACAATTAGACTTCCGCGTAACAGATGTGATAAGGAACGTGACTCCTCCCGAGATGTAGAATGACACCTGGAGGGACAGAGAGCATCGACATTCATCGATCAACACCCGACGCACATGTGTAAGTCTACTTCGAATTCGATTCTTCGAAGTGTGATGGTTATATGACAGTTTCCCATTGCAACAAGTTATTATTTAGTTGTAGAGAGCCCTTCAACATTTAGAGATGTAATAGTCAGTGCTGGCCTTAAAGGCGGGCATTGGCCTCTCTCCTTGCTCCAAACTGAGGGGCTTCTGGCATCTGCTGAGCTTCTGGACATCGTTGTCTTTCAGCTCGGCTTCGAAGTGTTTGGTAGAATTTGCAGGTAATACCAAGTATTACTTGACAGGGATCGCGACGTGCTGGAAACTTTACTGTCCTATGGCCGGAGCCAGACTGTCCGCCGACAACCACCGTCGATTTGCATTTAAATTTGAAACTTTATTTTACCAAGCCCCAGAGGAGCGATTGGCTGAGTTGACCCTTGACTGGAATTTAAACTCGCGAGCAGAGTGCCACGGCAACGCCCGGCTGTTACGGATTTACTGCGTGCATACACTGATGCATATATTATTACTTTTTGTACTGATTTACAAACTACCAACAGTTAAGCCTCTGCAGTTGGCAGTTGTAGTTGGAAATGGTGCCGATGCCTCTGGTGCTGCCAGAGGCCACCCCAGCGAAAACACACGGGGGCTTCGATCGAGAGAACAACATCTTCTCGAGAGCCGCCATTCTCAATCGGTGAGTCGCGACCCATCGGTGGTCCGTGGGCGGCACCTAGTGGTTCGTGGAGACCAGACCAAAGTGGGCCTTGATGGGGGTGTGACACGTGCCAGATTTGTGTATTTTCTGTATTATACATGTCCATCCATTTTCAGAAACCGCTTAATCCTGTACAGGGTCGCGGTGAGCCGGAGCCTTTCCCGGCAAACACAGGGCGCAAGGCAGGTTATTTACAGGATAGGATGCCAGTCCATCGCAGAGGAAATTTAGACAGTACGCCAATTAACCTGACAGCATGTCTTTAGACGGTGGTGGGAAACCGGAGTGCCCGGCGAAAACCCACGCGTAGACGTGGAGAACATGCAAACTCCACGCAGAAAGGCACCCGAGCCGGGATTCGAACCCGGGGCCTTCTTGCTGTGAGGCGGCAGCGCTACTCACCACACCACCGTGCTATTTTGAGAACCAAACGTGTTGCTGCCACGGACTCGCCATTTTCCCGCGTCTCTTCACCCAGTGGAATAAAGGGGTTCCACCACAATCAGTCGATCGCGTGAGGTGGGGTAAAGTGTGGGTACTCCCATCTCGATCCAACACGTCTGCCCAATGTGGAAGAGAGTGTCAGAACAGTCCCTGAGAAGAGGCATGATCAGGCTAGTGAAGGAGACACCAGGAATGCCCGACACGGCTATCCCGAAAGAGCAGCTCTTGAGAGTGAGAGGAATGCGCTGGCGTTCCTTGTCACGGGGACATTTTCACGGACGCAGAGACGTGACCGAGACATTGCAGGACTGCACCTTTACCACCTTGAGTACCGCTCCAAGGTCAGAGGGCCTCGTCAGTGAAAAGTGTATTCCACGCCACAGGAATGTGCAATATCCACGTCTGGCTCTGGGTCACCACCAGGAATGAGCACTAGCTCATGCTATTTGGCAGAGGACACGTTCGCATCGTAACGTGCGCAGTCTGTGATCCTGGAAACCAGCAAGAGTCACTCCAACGAAGAAGCCGCAAAATGGTGTTATCTTAACCGGAAGGCTTTCATGACCAATGTTATTCATAGTGCGGTTATGTTTGTGAGTTTAGGTCATGTGAAGGTGTGTAAGTGAAGTGCACCCCGTCGATATACCGGAGCAAACGAATGAGCACGTGCATCACTTAACTCAAAAGATGGCACCGACGTTTCGCTGGCATTACAGCTAGCATAATCAGGGACAAAAAGAGTGTTATCTTATATCGGATTCCCTGTTGATTAAGCACGCTTCAACACCTCCAGCTGAAAACTGTCCGAAGGCAAACCGTCAAAGCAAAAGAAGTAAGAGAACGTGTCGGTATTTTAGAGAGCTCACGAGTAAAAAAAATCTGTTTATTTGATTTCTATTCAAAGAGCGGAGTCCAATATATTTGTGGCGTCAAAGCTGAGCATCCAACACTTTGTAACACCGCTATAACCTGCTAGCAGTCAGTCGGTCACGACTTTTATCAGATACCATTCAACCGTTCACTGCTACGAAGCCGACACTTCTTCCTTCCCCTGTGATGGACTGGCGTCCCATCCTGGGTACAGCCATGCCTTGCGCCCTGTGTCCGCCGGGATAGGTTCCGGCTCACCGCAACCCAGTACAGGATTAAGCGGTTTCCGACAATGGATGGATGGACTTTTTTGTTTTGGACGCGCGGCCATAAATCCGGGCAGACCTCCTCCTCCAGCTCCTCGCGTCCATTTGATGCTCCTCGCCCTGGGAAGGCTGTTCCGGCATCCATCCATCCATTTTCAGAAACCGCTTAATCCCGTACAGGGTCGCGGTGAGCCGCAGCCTATCCCGCCAAGACACAGGGCGCAAGGCAGGGGAACACCGAGGATGGGACGCCAGTCCGTCGCAGGGCGCCTGGGGAAATTTAGTCAGTACGCCAATTAACCTGACAGCATGTCTTTGGACGGTGGGAGGAAACCGAAGTGCCCGGCGAAAACCCACGCGGACACGGGGAGAACATACAAACTCCAAGCAGAAAGGCTTCCGAGGCGAGATTCGAACCCGGGACCGTTCTTGCTGTGAGAGGGCAGCGCTCCTCACTGCGCCACTGTTGCCCCAATGCCCTCTATTTACCGAGATGGTCACGATCCCGTCGAGACCCACCGTGTCTCTGGGAATGCACAACGCGAGCCACATAATCGTCGAGATTATTTTCCTCCGTGATTAGTCGCGGGGTTCATTTTTTAATCCTGCGTTTGAGTTGTGAATCTGCGACGCTCAACGAGACCGGCTATCGTGAATAGAATCGCCGGCGATCCTTAACGTCCGCTTTACAGCAGATGCCACACTTTGGCGAAATTATTCTTTTTTATATATATATAGAAAAGGAATGTTGAAATGTGCGGTAATTACACTCGGCCAGGTTTCCTTTGCGAAAGAATAAAAATAAGTATTAGAAAAAGAGAACATGAAATTAAGTAAGTGGAGTGAATGTTACAAACAGTTAACGGTACATCTGGACTGAATCAATCAGTGTCGTTGTGTTTGAGCTAAATTCTAATTGCCGCTATTATTCCATACTTATTAACATGTGTTCTAAATGGGTTGCCCTTTCGAGATTAACAATGGTTGGCTAAGCCGGCTATAAAACACAATGCGCAGCTGTATAGCAATTATTCTGTGGCACAATCTATGGGATAATTAGAATCAAACGTACAGCTCAATTTCTCGCTCCCTTCCCCGCGCGCCAGCATTTAAAACACGTGCTCGCGTGTAGGGTAACAAGCTAATGCACTTCGACAAAAAGCTGTTGAAGTCAATGTAATTGTGTGCCCCGTATTTAATCAGGTGAGGGCCCAATTGTGTTCAGTTTACAGGTGACCCAGGAAACAATAGTTTCTCAGGCTCCATTCATTCCTTCAATCATTCAGAAAATATCGAGTCTGAGATTCCTCGGTCACGTCACTGCCGGCGGAGGCGCCTCCACGACAGCGAGATCTCTACACAGCCGCCTTAGAGAAGTACTTTGGCCTACTCTTCCACGAATAGGTGGCAGTACTCGCACGTTGTCCCACCACACACAACCGACTGGTGGTGGTATCCACGTATGCTGCCGGGTGGACAGAGGAAACGTAAACAATTGTTTCAACTGTACCGACGTAGGTTTTCACCGCTCAAATTCACGACGGTTGCTCTTCAGAGCCGTTCTTTCGGGATAGCCGTGTCACTGAGCGATCTGCCGTCTCTCCCTCGCGGCGTTTCGCCTCCCACGTTGGAAGCATCGTCGGGCGTTATTCTTCCAACTGCCGCGCCGTGGAGGTGAGCCCCTGCCGACCTCAGGTGAGAGAGTCCGATGTGCGATCACGACACAGCAGGTTGCCGTCCCAGCCGTTCATGGAAGCCGGCTAGGCGCAGTGGGGGGATATTTGTTTAGATTCGGCGAAACGAGACGCGAGACGTGACGCGTTGCCGCCGCCGCCGCCGCCGGAGAGACCCCCTTAGTCTGCGGTTGCTTCGCTCTCGGCGCTACACCTGTTTGCACAGGTGTAGCGAGGCCCGCGACACGTTTCCATGTAGCATTGTGTTTGTACAGATGGAGCGACCGAGCAGCCCGCCCGCTCGCTCGCTCGCTCGTTCGCCCGCTCCCCCTCTAACAAGTGTGTTTGTCTTGCCGAAGCGTACACGTGGTCCCAAGTGTCCGCACGGCTGGGGTAATCCTGGGTTTTATAAACAGATTTGGAGTAATAATAAACGCGCCGCGGCTATTTCTGTAACGTCCTCGCTTTGTGATCGAGACGTCGAGGTTTTTTGTTCGCTGTTTATTGCACGAAACAACAGTTTCCACCCCCCCCGGTGCAAATTTTGTTCCTCGGTGTGCCACGGGTGTCGTGTCACGGCGGAAGGAGATGTCAGTCGCTCGTGCGGAGAGTCGGCACTGAATCGCCTGAAACATGAGTACCCGGAGTAATATTGTGCAAGCCAGGGGGATAGCGGTTAGCAATGTCCGCAACTTGGTCAGGAAACTATTCTCTCTGCCGCCATCTCCTAGCACAGGTTGGGAGCCTCACAAAAACATATGATCATGATATATTAATAACGCGCGCATATTCTCCAGGCGCGTTGCGCCCGTTGATTCAGAGGCGCGGAGCCTGGCTCAGTCGGTTTGTTGGGAATCGGTGAAGTGGTGTCTTTTTAAACGTTTTTTTGAACGTTGTGGGGGACTGTGTTTGGCGTAATAGATGTGGCAGGCTGTGCCAGGTTGTGGGTGCCGTGACCGAGAATCGGCGTCGTGCAAAGGTTGAGCGTGAGCGCGGGTGTGTGAAGTAGGTGCTGTGATGAGCTGCGTAGAGTGGCCTCAATTCATTATCTCCTGGCAGACACAGGGCAGAAGACATGGCTATACCCAGGATGAGACGCCAGTCATCACAGGGCGCTGGGGGCGATTTAGTCAGCGGGCCAATTAACTTAGGCAGTATTTCTTTGCATTGTAGGAGGAAACAGGAGTAATCGGCAAAAATGCGCAGGATAACGTGCAAACGCCACACAGAAAGGCTGCACCCGTACTGGGAATCGAACCAGGGGCTTCTTGCTGTGAGGCAGCAGCAGCCCTGCACACTGTGCCACCGTGCAGTAAAAAAAATCAATTCCCTGTATAATTCACGCTCATATTTCCATTCCGATATTGTCAGTCGGGTTATTATTATTATTAACGCCGAACTAGTGCACGTCACAGACCAACGTCTTCGCCTCATCGGGTGCCGTGTAATCTGAGACGATAAGTCACACAATTGGAATGCTGTGTTTTTCTTAAGGCATTTAATTTTCATTAGAATCCTTCCATTTCATTACACAGACATGGAAAATACCCACCAGTGAAACGTTTAGAAACAGAACACTTTTTTTTTTCATTCAGCTCAACTGCAAATGTGGTTAAATACTCAAGTGTCTCTATGTGGTGAAGTGGGGCGGTAATTCACATCCATCCATCAAGGGTCGCGGTGAGCCGGAGCCTATCCCGGCAGACACAGGGCGAAAGGCAGGGCTATACCAAGGATAGGACGCCAGTCCAGCACAGGGCACCAGGGGGCAATTTAGCCCACAGGCCAATTAACCTGTGCAGCAGCATGTCTTTGGACTGTGAGAAGAAACCGGAGTTCCCTATAAAATGCTATTACTATTATCAGTAGTCGTTGTGTGGAGAGACTGGCCACAGCCATAACAATATGGAATTCACCGTTGCTGACTGACAGCTGAGAGCGGAGATGCGCCCCATCTCATGTTCGTTTGAGCACAGTGACCGGCGGTCAGCTCTCCTGCTTTCCCCGACCCTCCAACCCGAATGCCACGACAATCCGTTGCCAATGTGCAAGAGACCAGGTTTGAATTCACAGCGGTAGTCCTGGCTCTTAACGGACCATGAAAGCCCAGTAAATGTTATTGGGCACTTACCAAGAATGTGAGACAGCCGTTCAAACAGCCCAGAGGAGAGCCATTCCAAAACACACGGGCATGAACCAAATTTCCACTAAGCCACCGTGAACCTCAAGCAAAGCACTGGCATGGGCTATTGCGGAATATTTTCCATTTTCTGTAAATTCGCTTGTCTGCTAATCCAGTCACTGTTCCACTTAATGTATTTTCTACAGGATACATTTTGAAAAAAAATCCATGCAGTTGTCAAAGGCAGGCCTTTATTTATCTACGGTAAGATTACCAATTCCCCCTTCATAGACAGACATATTTACAGCTGTGTAGACTGGTAATAAATCAATTGAGAAGCATGTGGCTATGGCATTTGTTAGTTTAAAATCAACAACAAGTAATTGAGAATTGCTCTTAAGAGCTGCTCTTTCGTGATAGCCATGGCAGGCATTCTATCAGGCCTAATGATGCCTACAATGCAGACGGTTGAAAAGTCGTGAAGGAAATAGGAGGAACGCTCGACACGGATATCCCGAAAGCGCAGCTCTTCAGAGCAAATCTCATACATCAAGCCGTGAAAACCTACACGAATTAAAACAAATACGTTTGTGGAAAAAACAGAGGTCAATGCTAATCTCTGTTGAAGGCCCTGAGCTGGTGGTGGAAATGTTACAATGTTATGGCAAGGAGGGTTTGTCCCTGCATTAAACAACTACTGTTGACTGTCCATAAAGTGGTACATATTTTATCTGAGGGATGATTTGCATCCCGCGGGATTTGAATGCATAACCTTCTGACTGTGAGTTGAGCACTCAACCCACAGTGACACCCAGCATTACGTAGCATCACTCCTCTGAGCCAACCACTTCGATGTTATTGAGACACATGATGGCATTTACACTTGCACTACCCGGGTGTGTGATTACACTTCACATGTAAACCACTCCCAAGTGCCAGCTCCTATTTCCAGACATTCATTATGTTAAATTGTTATTTAGTCTTACGAATCCACTCCCCACAGTGTAGGTTAATCAATATATATATAGTGGAGCTAGTGTATGGATGTATTTAGATATGTACGTTTACATATGTATGTCTGCACTGATTGCGCTGGGTTCGAATCCTGTGTTAGCACCCGAGTCGGGATTCGAACCCGGGTTTTCTTGCTGTATGGCGGCAGCGCTACTCACCATTCTTTTACCACTGCACGTTGTCAATCTACTGATGGATAAGGGTCTGTAAATGCCATTCTGGTCAGGAGGTTGTTTGACCATTCTTCACCGAGCTGTTCAATGCAGGTTTGTGAACAGCAATAGAAATTAAATATAGCCAGAAAAATAATGAATAATATCTGACATCAGCTCTCAGTGTCAGGATTTGATCACAACATTTAGATTCGCTATGCCAGAGGGGACTTAGAGGATGTCGAGACACGATCTTGTGGTTGTGGTAAGACGGATCCTTGAGTGATGTCAGATGTAAGCCTGCGATCTCACTTAGAGGTCATGACCCACTGTCATCTGGGGCTCATCAGTAAATGATACATGTCTCAGTAATAAGCTTGCAATGATGTAATGTAAGTAGAGTCATTGCGCCCCCCCTCCACGCCTTGTCGGTCATGGGGATTGATTAACCTTACTTCACCATGATGGTCAGTTTGGCTTAGTTATGGGGAAGAACTCAGCACTGGTTCAGGTATTACTTGGCAGTGGTGTAAGCCATGGCCAGGAATTGAACTCGGAGAGTCTGGTTCAAAGTTCCGTGTGCTAACCATTGTGCTATCACTGCTGATTCCTTATAAACATGTAAAGCATATAATTTAATAACATTTGAAAGTTGTATTTATTTACAGTTTGGTTGGGCGCCAGGGTGCCAAAGCGGTAACATCTTTGCCTCACAAAAAGAAATTCCTGCCCGAGGCAGTTTGAGTCCCAGCTCGGGCGCCTTTCTACGTGATGTTCGCGTGTTCTCTTCCCCTGTTCTCCAGTTTCCTTCCACAACTAGAATAAAACTCACTCGTTAATGAACTGGCCGCTAACGTCATCACATGTATGACGCGGTGTCTGGGAAATGTTGGCACCAGCTGGCTGCGTAGCTGTCTTCCCCAACCCCACCGCCTCTGCGGTTTTCTCGCACCTCTAAATCGTTCTCTCTTCCAATACCTTCGACACTGAATGAATATGCGCGGCGCGTTACAAATTGTATTTATTACTATTACAATCGTGCCGTCGGTGTCATGTCATGACACACGTAAACTTTCATTAGGACGGCACGCTGTAACGTCACTCCGTGTCAGAAAAAAGCAACTGAAGATGACTTCAGAGTTACTGCGTCTCCGTGCCAGCCACAACTCATAAATGCCCTGCGAAATGTGTTTTGACGCGTGGCAATAAAACCAAAATAACAAGCGCTCGGAGCGAGAATTGGCCAAATTACGTGAAAAATCAAGCTTATCCAGATGGATTTTTTGTCGTGAGGTCATTGCCTACTGAACTCAGACCATCAACCCGCTGCAGCTGTAAAGATAGTTTAATCACTGGTGGCTGAAACCCAGATTAGAACACAGAGGCTCCTCCCACTTGGGGTCCGACATCGTAACGTGAACCCCTCCCCCCGCCCCCCCCAAAGCAGCCCCCTCAAAGGGGAAAAAAACCACCTTCTTAAATAAATTATCTCAACACATTTCATTCCAGAAATACAAGCGGCAGACTGCAGGTTCGGTAGACAATCCCAAGGCACCACTTAGATCTATATTCCACTGCTTCGGCAATAACACGAAACACGTAGAAGAAATTTTGTTAATGTGCCGTACGCATTCCAACGAGATGACTGTTTCAAACATCCCATTAGCGTCTGCCGGCCTTCAAGTGACGGGGACAAAGGTAATATCTGTAAAATGGCGCGACGCTTAATTTTATTCAATTCCTTAAACGAGATAATTTAACTTTCCGTTTTTCTTTTTACCGTGCTAAATCTCCGCTAATATTTATCAAGTGAGTAAGCTCGTACAGATGTGATGCGTTTTGCAGAGAAAGGGGACAGAAACGAGAGTCAGACTTTCCAGACCTGTGTTTTGTAAAGGGATTGGCCATTGCAGATGCCAGAGTTTCCATCTGTGAAACATGCGAATTGTGTTTTAAAGACACTCAAAGGAAACTTGAGCGCTGAGCGAAAATGTAATAAGTGCTAACCGTGTAGTTTGCCCGAACCTCTGCTATATTACAGCATTAATATTCAGTTCAGAACATTTCACTCTACATGCAACGTGAGCTCTCTGGTTCTGCAAAGGTCACATTAAGTAGGAAACAAATTGCATGAGAGCGCTCAGTTCACCATCTAAGGGGAACCAGCGGCCCTGCTGCCATGCCTGTTTGTGATGTATGATCGCTTTGCTCCGCGTGATGCATGACGTTTGGGTCCATGTGCTCGGAGCTTGTTGCCGCAAAAGCACCAAAACACGTTGTGACGCGTCGACGTTGGGACCTGTTAAACAACGCGACTGGTGTTGGTGGCCATGAGCGGGAATCGAACTCGGGTTGCCGGGTTCGTATTGCAGCACGCTAACCGCTACACTACCGCTCCTTACATAACAACCGTCAAGAATTGGAGGAAGTAGCCGCTCCTTGGAGAAGTAGCCAACTCCTTACATACATACAGACACACACACACACACGTGTATCTGTGAATGCAAATACAAAATTACACACGGAGGTAACCCCCCTTCATTGAGTGAACCCTCCAAACATATCCATAATAATCACATCGACCCTTTACATCTTACTACAGGTGATCAAGCTGTGACACCCTAACGGTGCCAGGCCCGGCTAGGTGTCACCTGCAGAACTCCCGAAAGGTGCCAGGCTAGGTTCACCTGTGAAAATCCCTATGTGCGCGAGGCGAGAGCCGTGGGGCGCACGAGATGCGCCGGTCCGACGTTCCCCCCCGTTGAGTGGGCAAACCCCAAAAACCGGTCTGCCCAGGTGAGTCACAAAAGACTGGCCAAGGGAGGGTGGTAGGGGAACGGGCCCGGGAGGGCGAGTCACGAATAATCCGGCCGACTGATCCCGTAAAGATAAGCCGAGTTTCCGCAGCGATGGGCATCACAAAGCTACACATCCCACCCAACCCCCCCTTTGTTCAATTATCATTTCTCCCGAGCCGGTATCTCCCAAGCTCGGCCGCTGCACTTGTTAAACAACCATGAGACTCGTCAGGGTTTGTTAGACCTTGATACGCCGCCAATATGTTTGGGGACGCTGGTAGATTTTTGCCGCTCTTAAGTTTGCCAGTTTCACGATCTTTCAGTATATTCGAAGCAGCCGTAATCATTTATTTTTTGTTGCTTTGGTTTTTTATTGGTTGTTTTTTTTCTTTCGTTGTTGACATGCCGTCCTCTCCTCGGCCCTTGTGCAGCGCTTTGTGACCCTCGGGTGAAAGGCGCTATATAAAATGATATTATTATTTTTTATTATTAATATACTTCGCGCAGGTTTTACAGGAATCCTGAAAAGAGCTTGCAAGCTCGCTGGGTAATTTGTTCTGCTGTAATAATAAACATCAATATCTATCTATCTATCTGTACGATCGGAGCCCCACGTAATGCTGCCCGTCTCGCACCCCGTTACATGCAGCAGACCTATGACAGAATGTCTCTTTGGGCATTCCAGACTGCAGCTTCCTGCCACATTCACATCTTGCTTCAATAACCGCCCCGGGCACGTCATGGCCAAATGACTTTCATTTTGACAGATCGGGAACATTAAGGAGGCCTGTGTCAGAAACACAAGCGTAACATGGAGACAACGGATTTTGCCGGCCTTTGCTGTGGTTTGTTTTTACTCCGATGAAGTCTCCAGTGCTGCGTTGGCCGTGCGGTTTGGTGATCCAACGGTTGTGTCGGAGCACTGAGCCAGTGAGGTTGGTAAGCCTGGGTGCTCATCCAGGCATCCACCTGTGGTGGGACTGTGGTGAGCGGCAGGGTGGCTATGCAGTGGTAACATCTGCGCCTCGCAGAAAGAAGGTCCTGCCAAAGGCAGTTCAATTGCCGCTATATCCAACCTGGGTGTTGCCCTGCCTTGCGCCCTGTGTCTGCCGGGATAGGCTCCGGCTCACCGTGACCCTGTACAGGATTAAGCGGCTTCTGACAATAGATGGATGGATGGATGGAGGATTACAACTGGGAAAATGTACTGCAAATGAAAAACAAAAAATATTCAACGATTGCCATACGGTGAGCCACTCTTTATTACACCAGCGAGCTGCGAGCAAGAGAAGCCTGTTGAATTCGCTCCAGCAGCAGTTGTTCGGTGTTGTCCTCGCGAGTCATTCCCCGACACCATTTGATGCTCTGACTGAATACGATCCAGAATGATGTTTCAGCTCTATACAATGCGACCGTGATCACGCGACGGGGATATATTTGGCTGTGATGTCGTCTCATTGCTCGGGAGGCCAATGTAGTGTCTGCCTCGGAGGACAACGCCAGCACCATAGCGTTCCGAGGTTTAACGTCAAGTCAGCTATCGAGAGATGAAAACGAAATAAAGTTATAATGTGCAGCTAGTTGGTGGTTTCGGTCAGATGGCCAACGTCTATATAGCTTTCACCCAATGGCTATGAAATGTTGCTCTGGTGAATTCAACCAATTATTCAATCTTTATATATTTGAAAGGCAGAGCCTTTGACAATCGTAACGAAAGCAAAGAGCAAATGGTTACAATGTAGCCGTTATCCAAAACAAATGTGTTTTGAAGAACCCAAGGATAACTCGGCTTGGCTTTTGAAAAGCAAGCAGGCAACTGTGTAGAGTCCCCAATGATTTCGGATAGTTTGTCCAATTTAATGTTGTTTAACTTTTCCAGTGCTGTTGGTTAAAACGCACAACATGGTATCCCGGCAGCCTAGGGATTTACGATTCGGGCGGCAGGGTGAATTTGCAGCGGTAACATCTGCGCCTCAGAGAAAGAAGTTCCTGTGGTTCGATTGTCACCTCGGGCGCCTTTATTTGTGGAGTTTGTTTGTTCTCGTTTTGTGTGGGTTTACTCCGGGTTCTCCGGCTTCCTCCCAAAACTCCTGATTTGGCCGATCACATTATAGTTTATAGTTTGCAGCTCGTGGCAAATGTTGGTTCCGGCTTACTACGTGGCTGCCTTCCCCTGCCTCTCTGCAGTTCCCTCGCACCACTGAATCATTCTCTCTCTCGCTCTCTGTGACATTGAGCGAATATCTGCGCGTTATAAATTGTAATTTATTATGATTCATATTGAGTTCCAGGTGTTTCGGTGTGAACAGAGGTTTCTCTGTGTTTTCACAGAGATCATTCTAATTGTGGATTCGATTAGGAGACGTTTTTACGTAATTATGGTAAGCAAAATATAATGTGCCCCATTTATACATCCATCCATTTTCTAAACCGCTTGTCCTGGTGAGGGTCGCGGTGACAGCAGTCCAAAAACCTATCGTATATTTAAATACGATAGTTTTTTTTTACTACAGGTAAATATTTAATGGGACACATTATAGTATCTGCGAAGAGGAAAAACAGTGTAAAATTATATGTATTGAGGGTTTCTTTTAAACATTAAACTATGCTAAATGTGTTATTGCCGGAGCTGGCTAAACCGAAGCATGGGATGTTGAGCAGTGTGGTGTTGTGGGGTGTGAGCTGCCGTGCTGTCTCTTGGTCACTCTTGCAGACATACAGAGGCTACCCAGGAGAGCACTTTTGAATACAGTGTTCTCGTCACATGACCCACACATGTTCCCACATCGTGAGGTTGTCCAGGGATAAGAACACAACGCAGCTTGACATCGAAAGCCGCTGAATGCTTTTTTTAGCCGGCCTGTTCTCTCGTTACGATCATGTCGGGGGAGAGACGGGCAACCTCAACTCCACAAACACTTCAGTCAACTTATAGACCTGGTTTCTGAGCTTCACAACCTCACTTACAGGGCTCCCAACCTCACACTGGAACCTCTACCATCTTACTTGCTTCTCCAGACCTTGTTTTTAGGCCATTTGGCCTGCTCGGGCCTCAAATATTTTTGAACACAACCTGACCTCATGCCCCGGCCTCCTGCGGTATACTTGGGCCTAAAAGCATCCTCCAACAAGCCTCCTTATAACACGAGTGCCTTGAATCCTCTAACCTGTGTAAGCTCTCCCCAACGTCCTTATAGGTCTCTTGACCTCGTGCCTTGGCCTACAATGAGGCAGTTCCTGCAAGGGGCAGCGTTTTAAACTCTTGCCAAGGTCTGCGAAATACCTCACTCCGGCCGCACGGGTAAAAACCGTCTCAAGGGTCAGCTCCTGTTTCCTTACATTGAGCACTTTTAATTCGTGGTTAACCGTTGCACCTGCAAAACCCTGGAGAGAGATGATGTAAGGCTGGGAAGTGGCAGCCGTATTCCCACACCGACCTACACACTCCAGGGCTGAACTTGCACAGAGCGACAACTCGCGTCGTGATACTCGCCCCGTGAAATCGGCGTGTCTCTACGTCGAAGTGCGGTGAGATACAAAACAACTCTAGTGCAATGGGGGGAGAGAATTTTTGGAGACGTTTATTTTTTGTTTTCGAGTGAAAACTATTAATATTGCGTGTCACTGAGGAAGGAAATGCGCGGCCTTGCATTTGTTTAAAAACACGTGAACGTTATTTGTTATTTAAGTTCTGATTTAAATAGCAGTAATGTGTAAGAGTGGGTAATGTCATAATATCGGCATTGCAAGCCTGTGATTTTGTTTTATTTCCGAGTCGTTAATACTGTGCGCAGTTTATCTTAGAACGATTTGGGACGTTGTAATGTTATAGATTTTCTTGGAGTAAACTTCAAGCGCTTAATTAATTTCATACAAAATACATATATAATACATATTCATAATACCAGGGTGGCACGGTGGCGCAGTGAGTAGTGCTGCTGCCTCACAGCAAGAAGCACCCGGGTTCGAATCCCAGCTCTGGTGTCTATCTGTGTGGAGTTTGCATGTTCTCCCCGTGTCCGCGTGGGTTTTCAGCAGGCAATCCGGTTTCCTCCCACAGTCCAAAGATATGCTGCTGCATAGGTTAATTGGTCTGCTGACTAAATTGCCCCCTGGTGCCCTATGATGGACTGTCGTCCTATCCTGGGTATAGCCCTACCTTGCGCGCTGTGCTTGCCGGGATAGACTCCAGCTCACCGCAACCCAGTACTAGGTTAAGCGGTTTTTGACAATTAATGGGCGGCACGGTGGCGTAGTGGGTAGCGCTTCCGCCTCACAGCAAGAAGGTCCCGGGTTCGAATCTCGGCTCGGGGGGCCTTTCTGTGTGGAGTTTGCATGTTCTCCCCGTGTCCGCGTGGGTTTTCGCCGGGCACTCCGGTTTCCTCCCACCGTCCAAAGACATGCTGCTAGGTTAATTGGCGTACTGAGTAAATTGCCCCAGGTGCCCTGCGATGGACTGGCGTCCCATCCTCGGTATACCCCTGCCTTGCGCCCTGTGTCTGCCGGGATAGGCTCCGGCTCACCGCGACCCTGTATAGGATTAAGCGGTTTCTGAAAATGAATGAATGAATGAACATATAATACCTTTTATTTCAGAGAAACATCAACACTGTGGGTTAGTGTTGAGGCTGTAGGTTGATGCTGTGGCATAAACAAGTCTAAGGTTGTCGTCCTCTAATGATGTTACAAGAAAGAAATATGGCAATGCTCCTGAGTCAAAATTTCATGAACGAAATATTTTTCCTCATTAACAAAGACTAATATTTGTGTTGGACAGCATTCGGATACACAGCTTAGGTACCCAGCCACAGCTGTTTATTCTTCGGACTTCCTTGGCAGCTACGTGGTGCACACTTCGGCGTTGTGGACTGTTCAGAGCATCGTTCTCTAAAATGCACCAATATTCCGGGAGTGTATTACAAATATGCATAGCTTTTTATGATGTACAGCTCATACCTTTAAAAAAAAAATCCGCTGTCATAAGAGACAATGCTACATTCTGGCATTTAAAATACACGAGTTTGCCTCTTAGAACTGCCAGTCAAGGTGTAGTGCCAACTTTCCAGGTTTTGCGCATCACGCATGGCCAACAAATATGTATCGCTTGAACAACTGGCAGGCCTTGATGACGCCCACTTTAAATGTCATGGATGCACCTGTGCACACAGTGAACACGGAACATGTGCTTCGCCGTTTGAAATTGCAAAGATGTTGCTTATTAAAAAAATGCTCTCAAGAGCTGCTCTTTCGAGGTAGCCGTGTCTAGTGTTCTTCCTCCAGTCTTCGCGATGCTTCACCTCCAGCGTTGGAGGCATCATCAGGCTTTTTGTCAGTGGAAAGCTGATGATGTTTCCAACGTGGGAGACGGAACGGTCATGAAGGAGAGTGGAAGAACGCTCAACACGGCTGTCCAGAAACAGCAGCTCTGAAGAGCAATTCTCATGCATCGAGCCGTCAAAACCTACATCAATACGATGTTGGTTATGCCTAGAATCCACCAAATCGGAGACAAGGTGTCTTTGTACGCCAACGAGCAGTGGGTGTTGCTAATTTCCATTGGAGTTCCTAAGCGAGTGGTGGAAATTCCACAGTCCGGGTTCTTCACAGTCCTGCATTTCATCGCGGGGTCCCCGCAATACTGAGCCGGACTCCCTGCGCGTGTCATCATTGTGACGGCCATCTACGCTGGCTCTCCTGAGGCAGCTGTAGAAATTAAGCATTACGGTCGGCACAACCATTGTTGATTTTCAACAAAGTGATACCTGATGGTTGCTCTTCAGAGCTGTTCTTTCGGGATAGCCGTGGCACTGTGCGCTCTATGTCTCTCTCTCTCGGCTATCCCATCATGGATCGAGCCGTGAAAAACTACATCAGTAGAGTGGTACCTGTTTTACCTGTTTTACTAACTCCCACCCACATGCCCGCAGAAGGATGATGAGCAGAGTCGACCGAGGAATGGGATTTGAATTGGTGACTTTCTCAATCGTGGTCGCGTGTGCCCTAACTGCAGCGCCACCAGGCCGGATCAGCGGTGCAACACGGAGCGCATTTCTGTGCATTCGCTCTCAGAGTGAGGGCCTTGTTAAAAAAAGAATATAAACTTACATCATCGTTGAGGCGCGTACTTTTTAACCGCTGGCGTTAGCGAACAGACACCGCCGTGACCCCTCGGTCACAAACTGGAAATGATGTCACACCACTGCACAACACAATTTTCCGGACAATATTTTCCAGCAGCTCGGGAGTAATGGGCGAACCGCGCACGCATTACGTAAAGGTATGGTGGTATGGTCACGGTTGCTTGAATTACTTAAAAAATATATATATAAAAAAAACTCGCTCGTGATAACAAGCAGCTGGTTGGGATTTTTTTTTGGTTTTATTATAAGGCTGGCATACAGCTTGGCTGTTAAAGCGGCACGGTAAAGTCAGCCTATCATTCCTCTGGCGTTGTGAAAATGCGTAATAATTTCTGGGAAGTCATCAGTGGGATGTTACGTGGAGATATTGGTCCCCGTTGTAAGAATGTGGAAATTCCATAAATGGGTCGAAAGCACCGACACATGTGAGCACCATTTTGTGCAAGGACACGGTGCAATTCCATCATCGTGTCTATCCACTGCTGGACGAAGACCTCCCCATGTCGTTAACATTCCGCCTCGTCCAGTGCCGTTGATAACGATCTTACTCCCGCACATCACTGATCTCAGCTCCGCACCAGTTTTCATCTTGGATAAGTTCCGTCGCCTGTTATTCCTTCACCAGTCTTGCACATCGGCCATCATCCCACAAATGGCCAAGCTCATTTGATGTTCTTATTTGTCAACGCATTGATATAGGTTTTCACGGCTCGATGTATGAGAATTGCTCTCAAAAGCTGGTGTTTCTGGATAGCCGTGTTGAGTGTGCATCGTCTCTCCTTCATGACGTTTCGCCTCCCACCTTGGAGGTATCATCAGGCGTGTAATTGTCAATATTGTCCCTGATTTGTGCTTGTTCCCTGGCCCCGTGTGTCTCTCAGTGTAATTCCAAGCGTGCATCGTGTACGGTATATATAGTTTTACAAGTGTCTACGCTACAATGACCTCATCACACCAACCGAGAATCTGCTTCTAATTATATTTGGAGTTGCGACTACTTATTCATATAAATTACGTCTGTGTCTGAGCTATGTTGAAAAAAAGAATTCACTTGAAAATTCCCAATAATGACAACCACCCTCGAAATATCATAGCCATAGAACCCGTGTTTAATTTGTACTGGCACAATTTCCCCCCAAGTAGTTACAGTAGCAGTGATATTTCAACTTGGCAGTCGTGCACCTATTTTGTGGAAACAAATAATTTCGGAAATATTCCACGGCACTGAAAAAAAAAATGTAGGCGGAATAAATGTCACAATTCTGAACTGTCGTCTAAGAATAATTTTGGCTGAAAAGTGATATCTTAATGAAAACTAAATATACTCCGGAAAAAAAAACCTCTCTATATGGCTGTGTTTTCTTAAATTATTGTGGGCATTTTAAGAGTAAAGTGACATATTATACGTATGTATGGCAAGCATATATACGGTACGTGTGCTGCTACTGTGGGGTAACGGTCAGCACACTGGACTGGGGTAGTTTCTTGAATCTCCCTGCCTCTATCCACCAATCATAGTATAAATTGGTACAGCAGTTAGTTGATGGGCACGGTCGCGCGGTGAGTAGCGCTGCCGCCTCACAGCAAGAAGGTCCCAGCTGCTTATCCCAGCTCGGGTGCCTTTGTGTGTGGAGTTTGCATGTTCTCCCCGTGTCTGCTGGGGTTTTTGCCGGGCACTCCGGTTTACTCCCACAGTCCAAAGACATGCTGCTGCATAGGTTAATTGGCCTGCTGAATAAATTGCCCCCGGTGTCTTGTGATGGACTGTTGTCTCATTCTGGGTATAACCTTGCCTTCTGCCCTGTGTCTGTCAGGATAGGCTCCGGCTCACCGCAACCCTGTGGGGGAAGTCTCGGCCATTCAGGTGAACAGACGCATAGTTGACCCTAGGAAGCTGATGGCAATGAAGTCAGTCTTGCCGGAGTTCAGCTTCAGACGGTTGGAACCTCACTGAAGAAGCTCCCATCACATGCAGCAAAACGTCAGATATAGTACTTAACAAAGGCCAAACAACACAAAAACACATCGAAGTGCTATTTAGCACGACTGAAAACCTTTGCTGTGCTGTAGTATCAACATGCGATTTATCAAAACGGAGAATACGCAGGAAATGCAAAGCAGATTTACGACTATCCAAATTTCCGAACCACGTAGGGCGCAATCCTTAAAGCGAAAATATGTTGGAAATGTCTTTTAATTTGTTGACATTTTTTCCACGAGCGCAGCTTCCATCGTACAGCAAACGTAGGGGCGCTCCGATCACGTTCGCCGTGAATGTTCTCCAACCTGGGATAACAAACCCCGTCGTTCTGGCTCAAAAACTAAAAACCATCGAGCAGAATCCCCCTCGGAGACAACACATATCAGGTAAATCAATTTAAGGGTTCCTGCAAAGGAAAAATAGAATATTTTAAAGCTGAGTGCTGATGAAACAGGCAAATTTTCATAAATTCCACGTACGTCTCTTGCTATTTGTATCACAGTTGGAATACTGTGTGGAACCTTCTTAAAGGAAACCTGAACAGCGCTACTTAATACAATAATACCTTTATGTCTGACATCCTTCAAGGTTCTATTGTACAAAAAAACAAACGCAGTTGCAGTGGAGACATGAGTTAAAAATAATGACTTGCTAGAGTTTGGTTAGTAAAGGCAGGTGGCTGGGAATCTGTGTTTCCTGCAGCATGACGGCTCAGGTTTACCTGTGTAAGGAATCACAGCCCTGTTGCTGGTCATTTATCAGTTGATTATTTGTATGGATTTAAATTTTTACATTTGAAGGGGATTAAAAGTAATAAGTATGAAAAAGTGTGGTGTTGGCAGCTTAGCTTGGGTGGCACGGTGAAAGTTCAGGGATAACACGAGTGCCGTGTTGAAGAAACAGATATCCAATAACAAGAAGAATTGGTTGTGTTACAAACCAACGAAGAGTTGAAGCCCAAATGTAATCTGATAGAGTTCAAGCCTACCAAATAATAAAAATGTAATCAGTAAATACATTCGTTTGAAAATAATTTGTATTTTTCACCTTGCTATTAAATAATTTAAAGGCATATATGTTTTGTGAGATCATGTGGTGTATCTTTTTAAGAAGGGGCTCAACGGTTTATTTAGCTTAGGGCCTCACCAAGTCTAAAATCCGGCACTGCACCTGACCCTCCAGTTAGAAGACTAACTAACCATTGTAAGGTTAATGATGTACCTGTGTGTTGCTCCTATCTGTTGAATGCAGATGGACACTGCTTGGACTCCTGGCTGGGACTGGGTCGCGTGGCTACATGGAGACGTCAGAAGATACCTGGCTACGTGGAGACATCA
>JAZEWU010000006.1:8106502-8141205 GCA_036362915.1 Geotria australis | reverse complement strand
CATCCTTAAAGACAAACAAGGAGGGAGGGGGAGACATAGGGACACAGAGACAAGAAGACAGAGAGACAGACACAGGGGGAAACAACGCCAATCCAAATTGAGTTTTGATGCTTGCGTTTTGTGAATAAAAAAAAACTGGAAACTGTATTACAATGTCTGATGCTTAATGTGCTAAATCAGGGAATGCATTTCATCTGGGTTGTTTTTGCCTTCAAGAGCAAGGCGGTATATTCAATGTACAGGGTTGCAGTGAGCCGGAGCCTATCCCGGCAGACACCGGGCGCAGGGCAGAGCTATACCCAGGATGGGACGCGAATCCATCACAGGACACGGGGGGCAATTTAGTCAGCAGGCTAATTAAACTATACAGCAGCGTGTGTTTGGACTGTGGGAGGAAACCGGAGTGCCCGGCGAAAACCCACGTGGACACGGGGCGCAAACACCGCACGGACGGAGCGTTGAGCCCAGCCCGAGTACGGCAGCGTGACGGAATATGGCGCGGTCGGCAACGTACGGCACACACGTGCCACGGGTGACATGCGAGATGACTACTCTGCCGATCTCTAAATTATGCTACCCAACGAAAGCTCTTTGACGTAGAATTTAAAACGATTCTCTTGGTTTTATTTACGACGTTACGTTTAGCGGGGCCGGCCTATCAATGGCACGCAGATTCGCAAATAAAGAGTGAATAAGTTAACTCTTGGCACGATACTTCTGAAAGGTTGCTGACCGCTGGATTAGAGCATCAAATGGCCCCGAGGGATGGGAACAATGCGGGGAGGTCTTCATTCATAATGGCTGCTGCTGTTGCTGATGACAAGTTAAGACGACCCGTTCATTCCTTCTTGCATCACGATTTCTGTCTGTTGGGACATTTACGGTTTTCGTAACGTGGGTCAGACACCGTCATATTAATGTGGACTTTCATCCACGGGCTCGGGGTTGCAAATGGAAATGAGCAAAACCTCACGCTCGCTTGAGCAGGACACTGGGGAAGTGGTCCCCACGTCACTTTCAGCAGCCTGACGCTATCGAGGATCGCCATAGAAATACACACCGAGGTTTCCCATCAGGTGCGCGCTGGAAAACGCAGGAATGCATGTTCAGTGCTGACGTTTGAGGCTTAACCCGTGTGCATGAATACATGCGCATCGTTCCTATGTACACTGCAAGTGCATAGCTAGTCCACACTATTCAAGTACGCTCACGTTTAGTTTAATATTCACAATAGGGCTGTCGTCCAAAAAGTGCATTCTACCCAAGCTGATGTGTGATATCAACTATCGTACGTAATTCCCTTTGCTTTTATCAAAACTAAAAATGTCGAGTGACGGCATTCAACACGAAGCGACAAAGGATTAAATGTTAGAAGCACAACTTGGCAGTAAAGCTTTACATTCCTTTTTAGCACATATAAATTATGTCAAATATCTACACACATGTACACTAAACAAAGACAAGCACACACACACACCCACGCTCCCGTCACACGCAGAGCAGATAAAACATGTACATATTTAAGTGCAACGTGGATCAAACGGCGTTCAGAAAAATCGCAGTGGTTCTTGTTTTGTTCTTACATTTTGGTATTTAAATGCGATCAACACACACACGTTAACTTTGTTAACCAAACAACACCTGCCGTAAAAACGCGCGTACCAATTAAAGGCGGTTTCATCCGTGCAATGTAACAATCGCGCTTCACTATCGTACACAGTAGGCACACAATATTTACATCGTGCGTCCCGCACGGCTCACCGTCCACGCTTCAGTTGCTCGCGTCGCCGAGGTCGCTCCTCACAGTTCCACGATGCCAGCCAGCCCCGGGGGGCTGGTCTGCGGCGGAGGAGGCCTTCCGCCGATCAAAATCGCGCTGTTCAGGCTGAGAGACCTCTTCATGCCGTGCCTCGACGCCGGCGCTTCGGCCGACTCGGCGTTCGTCGCGTCGCACTTCACACGGTTGTCGACCCGGTGGTCGTCGCCGCACGCGCCCCGCAAGCGGACCCGCGCCGGCTCGCCGCTCTCCGCGAAGCCCAGGGCGCACGCCAGCCCGACCTCCGGCTCGCGCGACCGACCTGCGTCGCGCCGCAGCGCTGACCCCTCGGGGCCGTCGCGCGGCGCGTCGGGGCCGGCGACCCGACGACGGCAGGCGTCGCGATCCGCAAACTCCCTCCCCGCGCATCCGTCGCGATCTCCTCCGCCGCCGCCGCCGCCGCCGCCGCGGTCGTGGCCGCACTCGGTCTCGCCGGCGCCGTGACTCGAGTCCCTGACGCCGGCGAAAGCGGGCCGCAGCCGCCCGGCGAACGAGCGCGTGAGGCGCTCCAGTATTCGCGCGTACTTCTCGGCCGCGGGCTTGGCGGTCGCCGACGCATCGGCGGCACCCCCGCCGCCGTCACCATCGCCACCGTCGCCGCCGGCGTCGTCGTCGTGGCGCGCGCCGGCGCGCGCGCCCAGGTCGGACGAGCCAATTCCCAGCTTCCTCAGCCTCTGCACCAGGGTGAAGTGCTTGGCGCTGATCTCCGTCTGGCTCCCCGCGTTGCTCGTCGGCCTCCGCTGACCCATGACCTCCTCGAGGATGGCCGTGGCCGGCTTGGAGGCGAGGAACACCTCGGCGGGCCGACCCAGCGGCGGGAAGGCTAGCGGCGACGGCAGCGGAGAGGGCGAGCCGGGGCGCGGCGGCGAGTCGGGCGGCGTCGCCGCGGGCAGCGGCAGCGTACGGGGGCGGCCCGTCATGCCGTGCGCGGCCGCCAACCGCGCCCGCTGCTCGGCGAGCGGCGGCGGCGGCGGCGGCGACGACGCGGCGGAGATGCCGCGCTCCTGCAGCAACTCGGGCAGGCGCAGGGTGGCACTGCAGGTCCGGGTCGACTCGCGGGCGTTGGTGAAGGACTCGGCGAGGCTGGCGCGCCGCGACGCCGCGGGGCTGGACGCTACGCTGTCGAAAAGCCGAGCGGCGGGACTCGCGGTCCCGCTGCGCGCAAGAGGACGCAACGGGGGTTAGCGTGATCATCGACGCCCGCGACACGACGGACGGCCAGGAGATAATGGTAAGCTGATAATTTTAAATGTAGAACGCGTGGCACGTATTTATTCGACGTCGAAAGGAATTCATTCGACGGGAGAACGACTGCTGAGCTCGCGATGCCACTCGGCCAGTCGGAGAACGCGCGTGGGAATCGCTGTCAAGAGAAAGTGGTTTCCCACTCAGATGATCACGGGGTGATGGTTACTTCTTATCACGGCCTTTAGCCAGTGGTGGAAATTTTACTATCCTATAACAGGGGCAAGTCTTTCTATAGGACAACCACTGTTGACTTCCAGACAATGTAGGACGAATTTGATCACGTCTAGAGGGATGTAGGTCTGGTTTGTACCCTGGTTAAATATCACCACCCAGCTGCATCTCCATGATGATAATAATAATGATAAATGTACATTCATTGGCCTCGTGATTAAGCACTTGACTCACAACTGTCAGAAACTGCTTTACCCTGTACAGGGTCGCGCAGTCGTCGCTTAACGTAACATATCATCCCTCCAGGATCCATAAACTTGAGTAGCATTTTGCGGAAAGTCAACAGTGATTGTATTTCGGCAAGATTGGTCCTTGTCAAGGGAACGTGGAATTTGCATCACGGGCTTAGGGCCACTGATGGAGATGATTGCTGCCACATTGCTCATGTGAGCAGAGAGACACGAACTTTATTGGCTTGGCTAAACATTGGCACAAACCCACATAACTATATTACTCAGCGCTGAGACATGGTCTCAAGAGCTTTTCTTTCGGAATAGCCGTGTCGAGCGCTCCTCCTCTCGAATTCGCGACGTTTTGCCCCCCAAGGTGGAGGGTTCATTGGATGTTTTGCCTCCACTGTGGGAGGCGAAACGTCGTGAAAAAGAGAGGAGGAATACTTGTTTGACATGGCTATTCCACATGAACAGATTTTGAGAGCAATTCTCAAACCTAAATCATTACGTTATTGAGCACTATCCTCCAAACATGATTGCAATATATTTTGTAAAGCATTCAGGGAGTACCGCATTAAAAGAAGCAGATTGTTATGGCACCCTGAACTCACGATTACAGGTCATTCTCAGTCAAGTTGATCTCTAATTGCGACAGAACTAGAGACAAATCATCGTAAATCACAGGAGCAAAATTACAGTCCCAAAATCAGCAATGCTGAGCATAGAATTTAAAAAGCAAAATATCTAAAAGGTATATTTCAACAGGACTGTGTCTAAAAATTGCTCTTAAGAGTTGCTTTTTCAGGATATCCGAGTTGAGCAAAGAGAAGCGCTCGACACAGCTATCCCGAAAGACCACCTCTTATTAGCAATTCTCAAACGTCAAGCCAATACGCAGGATTGTGTCTATAATCGAGTTAGTAAGATCACTACTGATAGCACACACTACGAGAGGGGTTAGATTCGCTTGGTCTACTACTACGATCGGCAGCGTTTGAATGTGGCGGTGTCTTACTGTTCGCGTCGTTGACTGGTTATAATTTAGACGGCTTCATCAAACATTTCAGCCAAAGCCTGAGTATAACAAAACAGTGAAGTGCATCAGAGATGACGTCATGCAGAAAGGGATATAACATAAAGCACGGCGTGTGTGAAAATGTGTGAACTTAGAGAATCACACAAAGTCAAGATCCCCTATTCAGCCACTTAGACGTTGTCGGGGAGTGATGTTAGTGAGCACCGGTTAGTGAGCACCGGATAAACTCCGACACGGTTCGAGATGGAGGTAGTGTGGATAGGACCATACCCTGGCTTCGTTTTTTTCCCCAGTGTTGAGTACACACCGTACTAGGAATTCAATTAAGGCTGAGTCAACCTAGGGAAGACCTACGCCAGGCTCACGTACCAATTGTTAAAGATTATGTGTGCATCAAAGGAGGTGATATTCGCTGCAATCTTAGTGTAGTGCATTAACCACTGCACCACTGTTAGTCATGTAGACACAAACATGCAGCTTTGTCACGTGTACTTTGCAGTCCACAATCTGGCATTGCTTTTTCCATGTAAAAACTAACTAAGTATTACCCTTCACAGTATATAGCTAATAGTTTATTTCTTAGTGATTTTAGGAATTACACACAATTTCCACATGTCCCATATTCACACCTGTAATTATCTCTCGGGGCATTGATGCTTGATCAAATCTTAACCAATGAGCAGATGTCTGGGCATCTTTAGCGAATTCTACACAGCACTGGGATAATACTGACCCCTACAGGAAGGGCTGCTGCGTGGCGTAGGGGAGGGATAATTGTGGGTTTTATTCAGCCCATCATCCCTGGTGGGTCAATAAAACGAGACGAATTTAACACGGTCAATTTAAGATTCATGCCTGACGTTTCAAGGCTGATGCTTAATAGCCTACTCTTGTTAATTATAGCACAGGGTGAGGAGTACTGCACCTCAAGGGAACTATGCAGAAGAACAACAATAAAACAAGGTTACATTTCTCTTTATATCATACCCCCCAAAGGATTGTAAGCGCATTGTAGTGCAGCAGTTTCCATGTTCCATGGAACCACAGAGCTATGGCACCTAGAGTCCACCTCTCCTGCTGGAGTCTCCCCTGGTGAACAGGTCTGGGGGGAGGTTTCAGAAAAATAACGATCTGAAGTCCCTCCGACTAAAAGAGCCTGGCATCAGGAGGGGCATCCGAAGATTCAATTCTGCTCCAATACCCCCACCATTAGGGGGGCAACCGGCCAACCTGGGTCAACCCTGATACCAGCCGTTTGAACCGACAACAATATCATCATCAGGCCGGAGGTGTTTTGCCCGGGAGCAGTTTCGCGTCATTCACTACGGGCAAACGACGGAGGAGAGAGGCATCTTCAGGAAAGCAGGCGTATCACCATCCAACACAGCAGCATCACCATCAAACACAGCAACAGCAGCAGCATTCGACCCCAAGCCACGGCGACATCCGCCACCGATGCAGGAGGCACCGTGAGAGAGCGAGGCCTCACCTGGTGGTGATGGCCGTGACATCCGAGGGGTGCATGATGCGGCACGTGGTGAAGGTGTACGTGTAGTTGGTCTGGGACACACACTTGCCGGGGAAGTACACTGGGGGGGGGGGGAGCACAGGGAGCCAGGGGGAAGGAATCGGGAGGGAGGTGAGCGGCGGGTGTGGGACACAGGAATTGTGCTCGCGGGGGACACCGAGCAGACGTGGATTGTGACGGACGAATATGCGCAGGCAGTCCCGGGGTGAGAATACGCGCAGTTGGAGACTGTCGATCGCTACACTGCCGGACACAGTCCAGAGGTCCTTTGGGTTATATAATAATTGTGATGACCAACAATGTGATGACTTCAATCCTTCTGCGAGACCTCACTACTGGTAGCATAGATGGGAGATGGTATCTGTTGACTGAAGCCTCTTCTCGCAGGATCTCGCTGTCCGGTTTCAGCACTTCTCCTCGGCTGCCAACCGCTACGTGCCAACCCCAATAAATCACATTTAATCAGTTTGAAAAGGTCAAACACGTAACTGGCAATCACAGTCTGGTTAATGACTTGGAGAAGGCTTGTGTTTTACATCACCGTCTAGAATTGGCTGCCTGGAATAAATCTGCATAATTTTCCCCACATGTGTCGTCATAGCTTTCGCAAGACATGTGCGGCATTTCGTGGGAGCTGGCGTTGTTTGAAGACAGTATAAAGTCGAAAGGAACTCGGGCTATGGGCAAGCAGTTCAATAAACACAAATGCGGACTTTTAAAGTTTTTAAATACAACCATGTCTTATGATGGTATAACTAAGGCCAAGGACACGTAAGTGGGGTAACAAACAAGGAAATGTTTGAAAGGTAATATTTGTTAGGGCAAGGTAGGTGTAGATTAAAAGGGTACCAGGCACGGAGTAAACAACACGATAGAGGTGAGAGGACTTTGGAAGAGGAGTGGTCTCGAGATGTTGATGAGAAGGACAGGAAAGTCTTGAGCATGACCTATTGGAGAAAGAGACTGGCAGATGAAAAGGTATTCTTATTGAGATTGACCTGGGGTTCGACAGGTTGGCTGTTGGAGCCATCGACACATGGAGGGGAGGATAGATGTAACAATTCACCAATTCAATGCAATTGTTTCGCTCAAAATACATGCATCCAATCATGCATGTAAATACTTATTATTTTTGACTTGTATGTGTATATATAGGAGTTTTTTTTTATCTGGCAAATTAAACACTTCGAGGCCGAGCTGAAAGACAACGATGATGTCCAGAGGCTGACCATCGTGCTTCAAAGAATCGCAAAGAAGAAGAACAGTCATGAATAGACTCACGATACCGAATAACGGCAATTAACTCGTGATGGTGGTGAATCATTACATCCACAATTGGGGGAGGTAGGCAAGAGCAAGTCCGCGCGGGGATCTTGAAGATGGCGAGGGGGATCGTGTAACCAATCTGGGGGCTGTATTGGGAGCCAGTGTAGAGGCGAGAAGATCGGAGCGATACGGTCGCTGAATCGCTTCCGAATCATCTCGCGTTTCGGGAGCAGAGATTCGGAGGCAAACACGGACTGGTGGCAACGGCCGCCGTCTTACCCGGCTCGTCCTCCTCGAAGTCGCTCATCCGGTAGACGGGATGGCTCCAGGCGGGCGGCGGGAGGCTCGGCCACGAGTCCTTGGTGAGGACGCCGGGCCGCGCGTCCAGGATGCCGCCCAGGTGCGGCTGAGCCAGCTGCTGCCACTGCTGCAGCGTCAGCGAGCCTGACGGAGCGGAGCACACGCGACACGGGGTCCCCAGCTTAGCCGGGGAGGAGGCCCTCCTCCGTGGGACGCCAGTCCATCGCAGGGCACCGCAGGCGATTTGGTCCGCAGGCCGAGTAACCTGTGCACCGGCATGTCTTTGGACCAAGGTGTCTGGGACTGTAGTGTTGAGCTCAAACCTCCGGTCCACGTCAAATAGAGATGTAAACAGACAAATACACACACAAATTACTGTAAGAGCAAACGGTGTTGGTAAACACGCTCTAGTGCTCGCATGCATTGTTAGCGGGTTGTCGTGCCGCCAGCACCATGACCGTCAGCCTTTGGCTTCCCACGCCAAAGTTGATACTCAGAACCAGGCTAACCCGACACGAAGCAAACAGGACAGGCTCAGACACCATGTGGCCTTGATTGAACCCATGTATCCACGTTCATAACACAGTGGCCTAAGCAGTGCACCACTATTAGACACAAACACAACTGACAAAGATCTCCCTGCGTAGCCTTTAACAGACCGTTTGGTCAAATGCTCTGCGTGACAACCTATTAGGCCCAGCACGGTGCGTGAGTGTATCCGGCATCATGCCTGGCCACCATTGTTTCCCAGTGTTGATGTTTACACTTGGCACCAGGTATTCATGTACGGGCGGAGGCGACCTAGAACAGGACTAGGATCGATTCAGATATCCCTTGGCCACAGATGCGAGCCACAGCCGAGAATTTAATTGAGGTCATTGGGTTTCATTGCAGAGTGCACTTGCTATTGCGCCACACGCACGCACATACTCGGTCGTACAAAAAAACAAATCGGTCAGGTCACGCTGGGCTCCGCGACTACGTGGGAAAAGAGCACATTACGAACTTTGTGTAAAGTTAACAACTTCACATAAACAGCCGTGTTGGATGAGGACGGCAGGAATTTACGCGGGCAGTCAGGTTCACGAAAAGCATTTCTGTTACCAAGGTTTCGTTATGGACACATGATTATACACATTTGTCTTCGTGCGTAATATCTGGCCAAGTGGCAATGAGTTGTGTAGTTAATTCACATATGGAGGGTCATAAGTCCAAATCCCCACTGCAGGTCAACTCAGCCCAACTTTCCCCGGGTGTAGATGAAATGGAAATCAGTTTGTGAAAAGTGAACACGTGGAGAGAGAACAGGGCGCAACTTTTAGACTGTAAATATCCACAGCTGTGCAGGGTTAACAAACAACGATGTGTTTTTGATTCAACAGCCTTGCCTCCCATTGTATGTTTTTTTCTGGTTTGATTACATTCCCTTTGCGTACTAAACAGTGAGATTACTGAGAGAAAGCTACACATTCAAATCAGTGAATATGTGCCTCACACGGAAAAGGTATTGATTGGAGATGGACACAATGTACAGAGCACCAGACAGGGACTGAGGCATAATTTTTAATAAGAAATAAATGTTAAAGAAGCCAAAAAAAATACACAAAACAAACACACAAATAAAACAAAGAATTATTTCAGGCTGAAAAGGACAAACTTAACATCGTTATAAGATGCGTGTTTTTTAATTATAATCAGCTATTTAAATGTCATGATTTTGTTGTTGTTGCGAAAACGTAACCGTTATCCCGTAGCCAATGGCTTTCACCATGTGCAAAACAAATAGCTGCCAACTTTTAAAAGTCAAAGGAAACAATCACTTTTGGCCACAAAAGCACTCTTAATTGTGTTGAATGTTTTACAGACCAAAAAGAGACCAAATATTTCCATCAAAGAAGGCAAAGGAGCAGACATCGAGCCTTGGTGAGTCTGCGAGTATACTTGGATTAAGGCGGAACATTAATATTTGAGGAAATAGCCAGGTTTATTCAGCCAGGTGGCACTTTGCTTAAATCATCTCACTCACAACCAAAATGTAATAAGTTCGCTTTCTGGTTGGAGGTCAACTAAGACACCGTCCTTCCGTGGTCAATAAAATTAGTTATACTTTGTGACAAGTCAACTGAGGTTGTTTCTGGCCCTCGCCATGAGAATGTGGTATTTCCTTCAGCGTCTCTGGGTCACCACTGGAGATGGACACTGCTCCATGCTCATGTGAGCAGATTCATAGCAAATTCTCTCCAGTTGCTCTTTAATGTACAATATACATCTAAAGATAAGAGCTCAAAGTATTCCTCCACATGTCAGATAATGCACCATCACTTTAGAACAGTTGACAGCTTTACATATGTGAGGAAATAAAATTAAAATAAAGCAATGCAACAAAAGACATTCAAGAATGTTGAGCTTAACACAACAAAGAAACGGAATTTATATTGCGAATAAAAACCAGAGGAGAAAACAATTTTTAAAAATCAAAAGAATTGAGTGAGATAAATAATGTATTTACACATTAATTTGCCAAGTGATTTCAACAGAACAACAACATTTTTTACGCTTATACATTCCTTCATCAGTGAATCCACGTATACACGATTAATCTGAAACTGGAGAAACCAAGGCAGATTTTGTCGACAAACAGGAGCCACGGACCTCCCGCCTCTCAGACCAACACCGGCTGTGAACGCGAGGGCTGCTCGTGACTCGGTGCCAACACAAAACCCCCCGGACATCAGAGTATCTCAAAGAGGCAGCCGAGCGTACTGTCCTTAAAGAAGAAGGTGCGGTGGTACGGGAGCAGGCCCTGCGAGCGCGCGGGCCGGCCGAGCGTCGGCGGCGGCGCCGACCGCAGCAGCAGGAAGGACAGGAGGGAGCGGTGCCCCGCGCGCGCGTCACCTTCCAGCGGCTTGACGATCTGCAGCTTGTCCGGGAGGTACGAGCGGAAGGCCAGCGACATGGACGAGTGCGAGTCCACCGACGCGGACGAGGCGGACGAGGACTGCGCTCCGTCCGACAGGCGTCCTCCCTCGCCGCCTCCTCCTCCTCCGCACCCCGGCGTCGCGGGGCGGCTGCCGCTCCCGTCGCGGCCGGACGCCAGCTCGCCCAGACGCCGCTCCCACTCTTCCTCCATGAAGCGCCGCTCGTCCAGGTAGGCCTCGCGGCGCAGCGACAGGCGGTGCAGCGCCGCCGCCAGGTCGTGCGAGCCCGGCGTGCCAGGCTGGCCCGGCCGCCTGTCGTCGCTGGGCGAGCGGGGACGCGCGGCACGGGGGGACGGGCGACGCGGGTTAATTCGGGAATAATGCGCCAAACGCGCCCCGAAGGGATTAACGCTAAAGAGACAACGAGCGGAGTTTTTTCCTTGCCTAGCGTGCGCGCCGAGCCGCGGGACGCGAGAGTGACGTTTCGCGTGACGGCGAAACGGAAGCGAGCGACCGATGAATGTGTGAAAGAACTCGTGCGCCGTGTGACAGGGGTGCCACCGTAGCGGTGGGCGCACTGCGCTGAGAACACAGCAACGCGAGTCGGATTCCCGCTCACGGATAATAATCAGGGATGATTTTGTTCGCGTGTTTTTTTCCCCACGAGCACGTGTGGCTTCTTGCAAACTGGACCCTTTGTGAAAAAGCTGTAGTCCATTCGGTGGTGTTTTTAAGATCTTAACAACTCGTCTTTTTTTGCCAGAAAAACCACCTCCAATGTAAAACACGGGGGGGGGAGAGACACTGACTTGTGGTTGAGCGCGTCGGCGTCGAGGAGGAGGCCGCGCGTGCGGTTGTCGAGCGGCGTCGCGGACGACAGCTCCGAGCCGTAGAGGCTGGATCGCCGCGACGCCGCGCCGCTGGGGGGCCGCGATCCGCGCGCCGACACCTGGTTCGAGCCCGGGATGGGGAGCGGGGAGAGGCAGCACGAGGCCGAGCGGCGCGCCGTCTGGTTCACGAAGCGCACCGTGTCGAACATGCGCTTCTGGCGGCCCCTGCGGAGACAGCGGCGGCGCGCGAGGGTTAATTAAAATAATAATAATAGTTTCACGTTTATAACGCACACATATTGAATTCACTGTCGAAGGTACTCATTCGACGAGAGACGCGACTCCGAGGCGCGAGGAAAGCGCAGAGAGGCGGATGAGGCAGCCAGGCGGTTTTCCGGCGCCATATTGCCACACACTGCTTCCTATATATTAGGATGTTCTCGGTCAATTAATTAATGAGTATTTTTTCAACACAAACTCCACACAGAAAGGCGCCCAAGGCGGGGATCGAACCTGGTCGGGCAAGACCATTCTTTCTGTGAAGCGCAGATGTTACCACTGCGCCGGCCTGGGTGTGTGTGGCACCAACTGCGTGGGATTAAACTGAGCCACAGGGCGAGTGGGTGTTTGGGAAGGAAAACAAATCTGCGCAGAGGCTTTTAAACATTGCAAAAATGATAAAGCCCTCTAACTTGTGATTAAATGAAATAAAATGAAACCCCCGACTAAGAGTCTCTATAGGCTCCTATTCACCAGGGCACGGAGCCCAGCACGTGCTGTGAAACTCTCAAAGTGCTGCACCGCGTGGTGGCCAGCAGATGGCTGTAGTGCAATAGCCTGTGTGAACATTGCGTTTCATCCTCTGGCACGAATTGGGTTTCTGTGGGAATGCTTACTACCTAGTAATTTTAAAATGCACCTCAACAAAGAACCTAAAAAAAAGAAATTCCACTGTAGGGACCTTTCTGATAAGGGTTTTCGCAAATCTGCAGGAGCCACAAGTTGGTTCCTCCCGGCGCTAGAATAAAGATTTGTGCCACCAAACCCGACCTTCTACGGAGTAATTTTATTGACCTAATAGGGACTAACAATTCAGCCAAACCGTAGTAGAACATTTCCCATCGCAAGTTAGCTGCTCTATCAACTAGCCTCGGTAAAATATGCACAACAAATACTGTTTCCATTCTGCACGAGTGGGACCACATTTTTTTAAATGTGCCGCTACAATGAAAATGGTCGCGGAGTCCTGGGTGCGCCGGTGGTGCCGCGCGCGTACTTCTGTCCCAGCTCGTCCCATCGCAGCTCCTTCCTCATGGTGCCCTCGATCTCAGCCGCCAGCGAGTCCTGCAGCATAATCATCATCATCATCGTCGTCGTCACCACGAGTAGCCGACTGACCGGAAGATTTAGTACAAATTCACGAGAGAAACACATCACAGTCATAAAAAAGCATCACTAAATAATACAAGCGTGTGCAGGAATTATAACGAGAATCGCACTACCGAGCTGCTCTTTTAGGATAGCCGTGGTGAGCTTAGGTCCTCCCACGTTGCAAGCATCTGATAACCACTGCCTGAAGATGCCTCCAAAGTGAGACAAAACGTCACGAAGGAGAAACGCTCCCCCCCAGCTATCGTGAAAGAGCACCCCTTAAAAGCAATCTCATACATCAAGCCGTGAAAACCTACATCAACACAGCCCACGCAGCTGTGATGTCATAACAGCTGGGCGTGTGATTAATCATCGTTGTCCCTTGTTTACCGCTCTCTCGGCTCTATCCCTACTGTATCGCTCATCTCACTCGTGTGCATCTCTCCGTGGCGCGTCGTTCATCCATCGCTGAGCAGGCCACTCTGCCGGTGGAAGAGCCCTAATCAGAGTCAGTGGCTTCCTGCTCAGAGAAGCATGCGGTGTTGCTGATCAGTTTACGGCCTGTTACCAGTTGTGCAAATTCCATATTCCAATGGTAGATTTAAAAAAAAATCTATATAATCATTGTTGACGTCTAACAAAATTGCGCTCATTTTACCGACCCTCAAATGGATGATGGGCTGCATCGACTCCAGACTCAAATTGTAACGGACCACCCCACCGCCCGGCCACTTGTGAATGAATAAAGGAGAACCTTTCCAACACACATAGCTGAACCGGGCCACGGGTGGCGAAGGGGCGAGGCGCGCTGTTGCTCTGTGATTCCGTACCCGGGGGAACTGAGCGAGCGGGTGGAACCAGCGATACGGGGTGGTGCTCGGCGCGATCTGGTTCCGCAGATTCTTTGCGTCTTCCTGCACCTCGTGCAGCATCTCCGTGTACTCCGCCACCTTCTCCTGCAGCTCTCGCACCTGGGCGACAAACACACGTGGATACGTCTTGCACACGCGTACTCTCAGACGCAAACACAAACGTCCTCTGTGTAGAATTCATCAATGTGGGAGCCAAAACGTTGTGAGAATTGGTAATGAAAAATTCCTCTATTTTGGGACAGACATGTCGAGCGTTCCTTATCGAGCGTTCCGTATCGCGACATTTCGACTTCTCATCAGACGCCTGATGAGAGACGCAAGACACGGATATCCTGAAAGAGCAGCTCTTAAGAGCAATTCTCATACATCGAGCCGTGAAAACTAAGTATCCAGATGCACAGAGGTGCTGGTCTCCATGTGGTTTCCAATGCCCAAAAAAAACCGTCACGTTAAACATTTGGAGTTTTACTAGGTGTTGCATACTATATACTGGCTTTAAAAATAAAATATATATATAAACTTGACCACCATGTGACAAACCTTTGACACAGTATAGAATGCTGTTACACGTTGTGGCTAAATGAGCCAACGAAAGCAATTTTAGAAGTAGCCGTGAAATCTTCCAGGGGCCTTGATACAACACAATTTTCCGCTGCTCGCGATGATTAGCAACAATACCAAACAATTTAAAACACGCACATGTTCGTTAATTTTCAAAGAGATGAGAGAACGATTTAGAGGAACGAGGAACCACATAGAGGCGGAGTAAAGGGAAGACAAACAACGCAGTAAGCTGGAGACAACATTGCCACTCACTATGTCCTCTATTAAAAGATGCTTTGGTCAGATGGGGCTACAAGACCGGCCCAACCACCTGTGAATGTGGAGAAGCAGACCATACTATGGAACACTGCCTTGTCTGTGCTCTACTACCCAACCTCTGCAGCTCAAAAGACCTTGCGGAGTTCAATGAAAATGCAAGGGGCTGTGTAAGAAAATGGGAAACTGTAATTTAACATCGCGCTTCGAAGAATCGCAAAGAAGAAGAATTAAGATGTTATCGGCCAAATAGTCAAATGAAAAGGAAAGGTTGCATATAATTAGCTTTAAGGATAAGTGTAAACGTAATGTGGGAGTATGTTGAAGGGGACATTTATAGTATACGCATATTGTGCGTGGAAAAGGCACCGACCTCAGCTGTGAGATGTCTCTGAGCATCCTTAGCTGCTCCCAGATGCTGGGACAGCTCCTCGTTTTCGGCTGAGTACTGCAACAACACAAACAACGAGGCTGCAATGCGGTGCAACGACACACCGTCAACCGTTTTGCCGCCTGGATTCAAACCCATGAACCTCGCAAGCGATCTTCTCTTCCGCTCTTGCGCGACACGCCGGTCCCGTCGAACGCGGCGGCGTCCTCTCGCCAGCGCCGCTCACCGTCTTGACCTTCTTCTGCAGGTCGACGATCTGGGAGAGGAGCTGCGTGATCTCCTCCTGCTGCCGCACGGCGTCGTCGCTGCGCCGCGCCAGCTCCTCGGTCAGCTGGGCGATGTGCGCGCTCGACGCTCCTGCGGGCCGACGCACGCGGCGCTGTCAACACGCGGCCCGATGGCGGGGAGACCAGGCCGACGCCAGACCGAACGACGCGATCGGCCGCTGACCGCGCGACGGTTGTGGGATGTGTCAGACGGACGGAAGTGACGGCCAGGATTGAGAGTAGGGTAATGTGAGCGGATTATTAGCGCTAAGATCGTGAGCCTAAGCAGAGGTGAGTAAGGTTGTTTTTCGCTATGATCGCTGGTTTCTGGGGCTATAACCGGTGAAGCGATGCTAATAAGGATAGGAAGCCAGACAGATAGATGATACATAGATCGAGATGCAACGTAATAAAACAATATAAAAGTGTATTTCTCCGAAGAGGTGTAACATATTCACAAAACGGACTGATTAGGTGAAACCAAAGATTAGGTGAAACCAAAGTGTGAGGCACAAAGCCAACAATGTGAAATTAAGAAAAGAATCAAAGCATTAATTTCTAATCCGTGGACGCTGAGTGAGCACACAGGAGCACCAGACTGGCTGTGGGCAAAGCTCAGCTGCACAGGCCCATGCCCTGGCACACACTGCCAACTAGCTTCTCAGCCTACACGCCAAGGAAATAATGGGCTGGGTGGCACGGGCAGGCCAATGTCCACATTTTGCGTGGCAAGCCGGGTCCAATATCCCCACCATTGGGGGGCAACCGGCCAAAAAGGCTAAACTTGGATACCGCCTGTTTAATCCGGAAATGACAGTGTGCCAAGCCAGAGCCGGGTTGAAGTGTCTCCTGCTGCGTTTCCCACCTCCGCTGGTGGCTTTGAGCGAGTGACGACAATGATTGTGGTGGGTTCAGCCAAATTATCTCCACTTTTAAATCCCACGAGGTAGTGATTATTTGGATGATCGGTTGAGTCTACCCTTTCCAGTATTTAAAACTCTAAGTAGGAAGGTTACGAGTCAAGTAATCTTAGCCATTGCGCCGTGCCACCAATGCAAGGTAAGCACTGTGGCTAAATAACGTATTGAGATGACCGTGATGCATCACTTTCACTGACTTGGTCACAGCGGAAAAAATAAAAAGCGCATAGACGCACTGCATGCGAAATGAGGCTCGTGAACGATGAGCATGGACGTAAAAGACTCCACAGTGCAGCAGCGAGCAGTAAGCATGGGAAATCATAGAGCTCGGCACAGCAGAAACGTGACTATTGGCAAAGAAGAGAAAAACTACGCCCTTCATTAGCTCAGTGGGTAATTTCCACCACGCCCGGGTCTATAAAATGGTTACCGCTTTGTGGAAAAACTCTACAAATAGACTGAGCCCTGCCATAGGAATGTGGTATTGACACCACTGACCTGGCATTGCCAACGTAGATGAGCACCACCCAAAGAAGTAACTTATTAATTTAGAATGTTTGATGTCACATATTAGCTTATCATTTCTTTAGCACATTTTCTGCAATGGAATGTGGCTCAGGGCTACCAACATAAAGTTAACGCTGCCCTCCACGGCTAATTTGAGCAGACCAGTCCAGTGTAAACCGAGGATCGTGTAATTGTTAACGGCCAGTATCCAGGTTCACCCGGGTTGACGCCAACCTCCTTTAGTCGGAGGGTCTTCGAATCGTTATTTGTCTGGAACCCCCCCTCGACCTATTCACCAAGGGAGACCCTAGCAGGAGCCCTAGACTCCAGGAAAGATAGACTCCAGGCGACATAGCTCTGGTGTTCATTGGAACAAGTAAAAACCCCTTCGGTGCCATAAGGTTACATGTGGGGTTGGGGGGGGTGTGGATGGTTTAGAGAAACGTAGCAAACGAGCGAACGAATGAATGCGTAAAACGAAAAAAGAAAACCAGCATGCGATGGGCACGCAGGGCGGCACACTCACGCATTTCCTCCTGGAACATACTTAGTTCCCGCACACAGTCCGTCACCAGCTGCTGCTCTTTCTCCTCGTAGTCCAGAGTCTCGTTCTTCAGATGCGAGGCCTGTTTCACGACAATAAAATGTAACTCATCGTTTCGGGGGCAGAAAAAGTCACGGTCGGTCTCGAGTCTCATTTTCGAGAGCGTGCCGAATGGGAGCGTTTCCTCTTCACGAGGCGTTATCTTGGTGAGGGAGGAGGGCTCCTAGAGACAATCCACGCATACGCGAGGTTTACCGATTGAAGCGTAGCGCACTTGAGGCTGTGGTTGGAGCGCTTGGCTCAATCGGGGAGAAAAGTGCGAGAACTTCCGGCGGGGAGTCCACCCGACCCATTTAATTATTGTCAGCAATTTGCACGTTTGTTGTGTCGCAGGAGTCCCGTAAATAGCTTGCAAGCTCACTGGGTATTTTTCTGCTGTAATAATAAACATATATCTATCTATCGCGGTCAATAAAACAAGTACCACATTGCGGGAACGAGGATTTCCTAGAGAACGCCGAAATGTGCGAGATCTACATTTCTTCCACTGACAGTAAAAATGGCTTTAATTAACTAATTATTCTGTCCAGCAGTTAGCTTAGACAATGTAATCCTATAGAGGCACTGGCCCTCCGTGAGCAAGTTGAGGCCCCCCACCTCTGAGAGCAGTGAGAAGTTCTCCTCCTCCAGCTCCTTGAGCTTGCGGTGCAGGCTGTCGGCGTGCAGGACACTCTGACCCACGGACAACGGGCAGCCAGAGCTCTCCATCCTGCAGTCCCCGCATACAGGTCGTTAGTAAAGTACCCGTCCTACGAACGATCTTGTTCCGAGCGTCTGCATAGCACGTTCTGGTGATGTCTCTCGTCGTGGCGTTTTCTGCCGCTATGACTGCTTTGACCGGGAAGAACGCTTGATACTGTTGACGGTGGTGCAATAAATAATTGGAAAGTAAAGCTGAAATAAGACATACGAGCATTGGTGTTGGGCAGATAAATGTTGCGCTTATGAAGAATTCCCTCAGTGCTACATGTGTTCACCCAGAAAAGCCTCAATGAGTCTCAAAAATCTTGTTCAGGAGGGTCGTGTCAAGTTTTTGCAGCTGGGGACGATTTTGCTACGCATAACCCCGAGTAGTTTTCAGATGTTATTTAAGCATTGCCGCGTCTGACCAATACCAGTTACATTGCATGCTTTTTTAGCGATGGGAGCAAGGCCATGCACAACAAGAGGGAGAATATACAAAACTCCACCCAGTAAGGCAGTCCAATCAGGAATCAAACCCAGGCATTATAGCTGTGAGGCTAAAGTAATTACTACGGTGTCACCCTAGAGCCCAGGTGAAGGCCACAACCTGGAAACTTTGTCAAATCCACCAAAGGTTTACCCATCGCTCTTAAACCTACACACCCACACTTGTGTACACACCACGGGCAAATACGGGCGCTTGCTCCGTGTTATAACCCGCACTCTGTGTAACAGATCGCGACAGTAACGGAACGCTTTAATTGACAAAACATTTGCCAAAGACTTAACCAGCGGCCGTTCACACAATGAATAACTACAGAACTCTCTCTCGGAGAGGTATGTCTGCATGGTAACAAGGCCAAGAGGTGATCACTGGCAGAGCTGGTGAGACCACCACACTCCCTTCCTTCTCTCTGATCCCAGAGTTGTTGCTCAACAATTGACTTCCGTGGCGCACACCTACGGTACCCACATGTGGCATTAGCTATTCCCGTCGGTCGCCAACCTATGGGTGCCGCTCCATTGCCTCGAGTATGTTCAATGGCATCGATACAAATGTGGACACGGGTAACTATTGCTGAGTGTCCTGCCAGGCACCAACCACCACACCATGCACATAAGCTCTCGATGACAGCTAAAGCAGACTACAACCATCAAAACAACCTATCATCGTTGTCAGGCAGATTTCTAAATAAAGGCCAAACAGGTAAACACACACTTTTTAAAGACACAACTCTTCCCCAGCTGATGCTGGTGCTGAGTATGTGCGATGTCTTCCCATGCCGCATGGTGCCACCCACACGTGCCCACTCTGCATCGTGCCCGTGCCACCCACTCAGTCTCCGCGTGGTGCGCGTGCGTGGCGGGGGCTCACGGCGGTGGCGACGACTCCCCCGTGTCGTTGTCGTTCTCGTCGGCCGAGCTCATGTAGATGTGCAGCAGCTCCTCCTTCAGCGCCAGGTCGTGGCGCAGCTGTGCCACCTGCGGAGGCAGCGCTCACGTGACGGACGCCGCCGTCACCCGCGCACCCCCCCCCACGGAGCGTAACTGTATAGCGGTGGAGCGGTTTGCGTGCTCCGATGAACCCCACAGATATGTCACCTGGAGTCTAGCACTCCTGCTAGGGTCTCCCTTGGTGAACAGGTCTGAAGTCTAGCACTCCTGCTAGAGGCTCCCTTGGTGAACAGGTCTGAAGTATAGCACTGCTGCTATGGTCTCCCATGTGAACAGGTCTGGAGTCTAGCACTCCTGCTTTGTCCATAGGTCCCCGCTGGACAACTGTTAAAAAGAGCTACATAGCTTATTGGTTCCTTCCAGCTTAAATAAAGTACCGACTGGCTGACTGACGTGAATCGGCACAGCGGATATCACAGGTGGAACATTTGTCACCCCAACCCCGTTTGTTAACCCACAACACCTGGTCGATCACGTGACCCCCCTTGCCAGTGAGCCGTCCACACTTCACGTGGCCTCAGAGTGCACTCAGTCTGGCACGAGCACCGTGGTGACGCCACGGCCACGCGGTGGTGATTGACGCTGTTGCAGGAGGCGAACCCTCACCTCCTCCGTGGTGTGCTCGATCTGCTCCTCCAGGATCTCATTGCGCTCCGTCAGGATTTTGATCTTCTTGAGGAGCGACTGCCCGATGCGCGCTGCCAGCTCCAGGTCACGCTCTTTCTGCTCGCCGAGAACGGTCGCGTGCCGCCCGCCGTTAACAGCCATCATAATAAACGGTATTTATAACGCTGTGGCACATAATCATTAATTTTCAAAGGTATTCGTTTAAATAGGAAACCCCAGAGAGAGGTGGAGGAGGTCAGCCAGGCGGTTTGCCGGCGCCAAACTTTTAAGTTGTGGGAGGAAACCAGAGAACACGGAGGAAACCCACGCAGAACAGGGGGACAACTCACAAATTATACACAGAAAGGCACCCGAGGCGGGCATCTAACCGCCTCAGGCAAGACCGTCTTTCCGTGAGGCGCAGATGTTACCAATGTGCCACCCTGCCACATATAAACGCATTACCGAACGGCAAAAGTGCAGCCCTGCACTTTTGCTGAATTTATCTGCAAGCAAATTCCAAGAAGAATAGTTTGTGTTTAGGACTTCAAGAGACTATTCTGTTCTTACGACAACCGCTGTTTCATATTCAAATTTACGACGCGGGGCACAGTGGTTCGTCCAATGTCGAAGGCAATAGTTCGCAGAGAGAACGACTCAGATACGCAGCGAGCGATCCGCAGAGACCGCCGACGAACGACACGATCCCCATTTCGGAAAACCTGTTAGGATGACGCCGGGCTATGGATGCGACCGTGGATGCCCTCCTAGGAGCGTTTACAGTGTTGCACGACGCGCAGGGGGGGTGCTGGCGATTGGCGCGTCGGAGCAAACGTGCCCACCTCTTCGAGTAGGCGTGTGACGGCGTCGATGTCGCTGTAGGTCTTGGTCATCTGACCCACCCTCTCCGCGCACAGCACTGCACGGCGACAAGAACGAGAGGAGGGCAGAGGCACACGCACACACACACACACGTGAGTCGGGACCTCGAAAAATAAAATCACGCACCGGTGGAAGGAGAGAATGTTCGCGTACAGCCACGGCGCACAGAGGTTTGGCGGAGGAGTAGCAACGACCGCGATGTGACGCGTTCATTCGGCACTACCCAAACACAAATTAGTTGCGATTTTCCAAACTTAGAGCACTTCACATCACTGTATAGCACTGCACTTGTCATGTATTCTTCTTGTATATGTTGCTATAAATACGGCTGTATAATATAACAAGCGCTGGTTGCTCTTTTTCGGGATAGCTGTGTCGAAGCATCCCCAGGCAAAACGCCGAGGGATGCTTTGACACAGCTATACCTCACCCGATGCTAAGTTGTTGTTGCCGGTTTAAACCCAGGTAATCCTGGATTACGCGGGTTGGCCGGTTGCCACCAATGGTGGGGGTATTAGAGCAACATTTAATGGCCAGATGTTCTCCCAATAACCAGACTCCTTTAGACGGAGGGTCTTTGGATGTTGATTTGTCTGGAACCTCCCCCCCCCAGACCTGTTCACCAAAGAGGACCCTAGCAGGAGTTCTGGGATCCAAGCAATATAGCTTTGGGGTTCAGTGGAACATGTAAACCTCTCCACAACGTTAAGGTTACAATCCATGGGGAGACCTGATGATAAGTAATGAAGTTATTAAACGTAGCTCTACATTGATGGGGAAGGGTCAAATTAACGATTAATGCTGTAGCCAAGAATTAGACAGGCCATTTAAAGCAGTGTTATTTACAAACCTGTTGCATTTTTGTTAAATGTGTTGACTTTTTCATTGACAAATGTGTTAATTAAAAGTAATTTACAAGTAACAGGTAAGCAGATTATTATCGCACTCTTGTGACATCACTGCAACATCACTCTCGTACATTTAAAAACAAGGCTAAGGCAGTGATGTCACTTTAGTGGTACGACAAAGTGCCTGATAATGTTCCTCATTATCGACGCCCCAAACTCACGCGGGACAGCCAGGGACATGCAGCCTCAGGCTGTGTCTTCACTCAAACGATCAAATTCACCCGGTGATTATTATTTGCGCTGCCATATTGGCCTGGGATGTGGAAATAATACCGCCGCACCTGAACACTGCCTTGATTTTTAAAATGTGGGATTTCAACACAGGCTCTCAGATGCATAGTGTCAGTACATTTAAATGCACCTGGCAGAGCATTTTAAATTTTGCATGTGAAATCGACGGTGAGTTGAAAAACGGTGGTCTATTTTTGGAACATGCCTTGATTACAACCGTAACCTATTCTCAATCCTCAACCCAATCAACGAGCGTCTCACCCTAATCCCTGTTTCTAATCCATAACTCCCAAACACTAATACAAACCCTAGAGTAAATCTCTAACCCTTGACCCCTATCCCAGACCCTAAGATGATCGCTCAATATTGCTTGCGGTGTGTGCTGGGAGAAGCCGTAGTAGCCAGGGACGTCTCCCTTATGCAGATAGCCAGTCCCTTGCGGCAAGTCATAGATTTGTGTAAAGTAGGCAAGTCCTGTATAGACAATTAATCCCAGGTTGACAAGGGACAGTTTCCAGCCGTGAGCCCAGCCACGATGAACATCTGCTCTTTAGCAAAGAGTGACAAACGAACTGAACCGATCGATGGAAAAAGTAACCATGAGCCACCCTCCAGACAGGCGGCCGTTTCAATATCGTCACTCTTCAGAAAGCGTTATGGTCACCCATACAACAACAACCGCCGTTCGCCGCTTAGTGGCGGTGACGTAACCACGGTGCCTGTGCCAGGTCAGGTGCAGCTTGAGGCCACGCAGAGTGTCGAAGACTCGCCGACAGGAGGTCATGGGACAAACCCAGGTGGCATTGGCTGCCTCACTGAGATGACTGGCTGGGGCACTACTCGGATGACAAGTGTATCCAAATCACACCACGAGACTGAAATTTGGCAGTGCTCCTATAAGTCATGTTTTCACCCTACAAAATATTTCTGTCTCATTGACAAAGCTTAAAACTGTACCGATGTAGATCTTCACGGCTCAATTCGTGATGGTTGCCATTCGGAGCTATTCTTTCGGGATAGCCGTGTCACTGAGTGCTCTCCTTCGTGACGTTTCGCCTCTGACGTTGGCCCGTCAAAGACACACGGCCTAAGAAATGAATGTATATAATAACATCTACAATATCTGTACGTGTGCGTCACATTTCCTTTGAAAGCAATGCAGCCACACAAACCACGACAGACTGGATAAGAGTCGAGACTTTACTCTGTGTCCCAGGCTAAGCCGATTCTGGTTTAATCGCCACGTTTAATGACGTAAAGACTTCCCGGTAACCGTAAGCGCCCCTCGCCAACTGTTGTGTTTTGTGGAACATTTCATTAGAGCAACATGGATTCCAACATCTCATACATGCCATTTTCTCCAAGAAGACTTAATTCGCTGAGCAACTCCAAGACAATACTGTTGTCGTTGTGATGGAAATACCAACACGATGAATGCACTGCAGACATACGGACTATCGCACCGATACATCACACATTCAGTCTCAAGTAACGTCGACGGTATACTCAAATTTGACCTTTTCCGGAACAACATTTTCTCATTCTCTTCTTGGGGATGATGGCAGAACATTCTGGAGCTATATGCTACTGTCGAGGTGTGCTAGCCGCGAGACGGCTTCAGCAGAGTTTGTGTAGTTTTGCTGCCACCCTCCATGGAAGAGAGCGCAGTTCTTAAAGGCGACTCTCACACATTGAGCCGCGAAAACCTACGTCAATACACCACCGTTGTAATTTTTCTACTTAAAGCTGCGTGCGATGTCTAATCGTTCTGCATGTTGCTCTATAAAGCTGGCACACGTCGATCCACTCTTGCGTTTTATATCACAGGGTCTTCCGTAATCCACTTAGGAGCACAACAAATTCTAGTAATCTGCAAATCTCACAGGCTGGCTAATGCCGGTACGAATCAGTCCGTCTACCCAACGCAACTTTGGCAACCCGTGAGCACGCTGACGACCCCGGGCTACCTAGCCGCGTAAAGATGCTCCGTTAACACAGTGCCATCCATTTTAACATTTAATAATAATTATAGCATTTATAGAGCGCCTTTCACCCGAGGGTCACATTGCGCTGCACAGGGCTGCGAATAGAACGGCACGTCACCAACGATAGAGAACGGAAAATCAGCAACTTTTTTGGGGTTTTGTTTTTTTTTACACAGCACAAAGTCGAAGATCCCCCGTATAGCCTTAACATACCGTAGGGTCAAGTGCCATTAGCGAGCGGCTATATACGGCACATGCCCATCTGCACGAACACAAGGTACAGACGCACAATAGCGTAAGCGGCGGCCCCAATTGCTAGTTGGGGCAAGCGCGAACGCCGCCCGCCTCGTTAATGGGAGGCCTCACGCTGTGGCACAATCAACGGCTGCACGGCGCAGTCAAGCAAGCAACATCGACATAATTGGCGACTGAAATGAAGAGAGCGATTCGGTTTCCCCCTCGTTATAGGCCGACACACTTTTGTGCTCACATTCCCAGAATCTGTCCGAGTACAGCCGTCGGTCTCTGCGAGTCATTTGCAGAACGACAGTAAACAACGCCGGGGTCTGACAGAAACGGTATTTCGATCCTCTGTATGTCCTGTACATATGGTAGAGTTGACAAATAAAGTTGAATTGAATTGAAGGAATGCTCTTTGGTAACAGAATACAATTTTACGTGAAAATATTTAGCTAATGAGCTCCTGTTACACTTAAACACGTTACCATGTTAGTAGTAGTGTAGCTAATTGCGTACACCAGTTAATCTATCGGCAGTTCACATGTGGTGGGGTAAAGTGTGGGTTCTCCGAGCTCTTCAAAGACGGACTAGCCAGAGTGGAAGAGTACGCAAACGACCCAACACAGGAACCCTCTCGGGCTCCCCACGTGAACATAATTTCTTCCGGCAGTGCCGTGAGTAGGAAATTGCCGGACTGCACCTTTACCAACTAAGTCACCTTCAAAACAGCGGGACTAGGAATGAAACCTTCGAGGTCACCAGTACCGTTTATAGAGTGAGCCAGTGGTGGTTGTCCTACAGAGAGACTGGCCCCTGTTGAAGAATGTGGAATTTCCACCGCTTCAAATGTTGCTGAGCATCACCCGGGACTTATTTTAGTCGGTAGACTTGCTGACTTGACTACAGTATCAGGTGTGCAGGGGATGACTCCATGCAACTTGAATACCTTCCACATAGGGTAGCATGTGTTCTTGCACAGTCTCACAGAGACATTGCAAAGAATGCCCTGCATTTGATTAGCTTTGTTGACAATTCTTACACAGCGAGAAAACAACATGTCCGGCTAAAATAGACAAATATTAAACACGTTAAACAAACAGCCTGCTTCCCGTACTCGAATGGAAAAAAAACTGTTCGCACTTTGAAATGGAAGGTCCCTCACTGAGAAACCATGCAGATTCACGCAAGCCTATGATATGTTAACAAATGGGTTACAATAGACTCAACGGTAGGATTTCTGTTTTGCTCAACCGGCAATCTGTATTTAATGGAGCCAGTGTTTGTGTGTATGTGTCCGCACTGAGGATATTGGGTTTTAATCCATCAAAAGTACACATTTGATCTGATAGGTTGAACTCGTGACGCAAACTAAACTTGACAGCATAAAAAAATAAACCTGGGAACGCCTGGGAATCCCCCAGGAAGAGCTGGAATCTATTGCTGTGGAAAGGGATGTCTGGTCCACTCTCCCTGGACTGCTGCCACCGCGACTCTCACCAGATCAAGCGGTTTAGAAAATTGATGGATGTAACCTGGCTCAAGTGTGAAGGTGGCCTGGTGGTGGTCACCCAAATCCGTCGTCGTTTTGCACTCTCGAGTTAACATTTCTACGACGATAACGATCTGCCAATTCACCGATACGAACAGCCCTCCGACAGCATCGTCACGCCTCGCCGACCTCGCAATAACCACCGAGGTTCACTTTAGTTTAAACCCGCGTTGATAACACCGACGCAAACAAGACGGGTGAAGCTGAGTCGAGGCTCATAACTGCCGCGCACCTTGAACTTGGGGCAGGTGCACCGATGGTGCGGCCCATCCTCTCCTCAGCCACGTAGCAGGGGGAAATTCTGGCTCGCTGAAAACAACCTCCTCCGTAAACACTCACAGGTGCGTGTTTACAAACTGCGTGGTGGCCATGGTGCCCGCGAGACACTGCGACTCGGAGATTACACAACAAGCAGCAAAGTCTGCCACAAGCTAACGGCACTACAGTACAGGCGGACCCACCACCACCCCGGCATTGATTCACACGTTAACCATCCGCACGGCCGACATAATGTATCGTCACGTTTCCACGATATGATACTATCTGTGTGTAAAGAGTAAGATTTCATCAATTGTCATTGCTTTGGTCATATGGGGGCTACAAGACTGGCCCAACCACCTGTGAACGTGGAGAAGCAGACCATGCTATGGAGCACTGCCTTGTCTGCGCTCTACTACACAACCTCTGCAGCTCAAAAGACCTTGCAGAGTTGAATAAAAATGCAAAGAACTGTGTAAAGAAATGGGAAACTTTCATATAACCATCACGCTTCGAAGAATCAAAAAGAAGATGATCATTGTCAGAAACCGCTTAATCCTGTACAGGGTCGCGGTGAGCCGAAGCCTATCGCGGCAGACACAGGGCCCAAGGCAGGGCTATACCCAGGATCGGACGCCAGTCCACCACAGGGCACCACATATCAAAATATAATTACATGATTTTTGCAATTATTGGTTCTCACGGTTAGTGCTGTATTAGTTTGACATGTATGCAATAGCGTGTTGCAATGTTACACAACAGATCCACAACCATTCACGAAAAGGTGTCAACATCCTCCTGTTCACCACGGGGCCAATTGCTGTTGATGCGAGTTGGCGAGGCTCGCGTGGTTTACGCACAATTATTGAGGCTTGCATTCATTTCGACTCAACACGGAATTATTGAACCAGCTTACGTTATATTCACATCGTAGAAGCGTCGACATGCTTTACCGAGCGTGGGCCGGTGCTAATCGCCACTCAAGGCACTGGTCCAATGGTGGAAATTACACATTACTGGCGTGGACGCCAGCCACTTCAAAGGACTTCCACTGTTGACTTCGCACAAGGTGCCCACTCTCGGTTGATCGATCACAGGGGAGCGATGGGCTGCAGTAACCCAGCAACATGATCGAAACTTGCACCTTTCAGAGTTGAGAACCCTAACCACAGCTCCTGCTAGATGTTATAATTACAGATGAATAAATACAGAATACTGAACAACTTAGGAGGCGAAACGTCGCGAGGGAGAAAGGAAGAGGGAGATCGCTCGACACGGCTATCCCGAAAGAACAGCTCTGAAGAGGAACCACCTTGCAGCGAGCCATGAAAATTAACATCAGTACTCACAATTTGTTTTATGTTTTCAACCGGTCCCCCATTTCTGTAACACGTAACGATACTCGATGTTTGCATCACAACTTCCAAAAACTATGACTGTTACTAAGGCCTGTACCCTAGAACATCTATACCATCGCAGAACACCCATGAAACAGAATCTAGCAGCTCATTGGGCCCTTCCTGGCGACTCGAATAAATTCTGAAATCTGACAACGGCTGCGCGATGATCGTATTGCCGACGACGGCGACCATAACGACATCATGGTCACCAGCTGAAGCGGGCGGCCCTCACCTTCGTTGAGCCGATCCCACGGAATGTCGGCGTCGTCCACGGCATCGCGACCCGCATCGTCCCCCGGGCACGGGGAGCTGCACACCTCGGTTAGGGGTCCCTCGTCTCCGCTGTCGCTCAGCTCAAACAGCGGAACCCTCTCCCCGCCGCCGCCGCCGCCGCCAGCGGCAGCCCCTTCTCCGTCGCTCTCGCACGACGCCGTGTCGGTGAGGCTGTAGCAGTCGGACCACTGGGCCGAGGAGACGTGCTGCATGGCGACTCCGCAGAGAGGCTCATGCCAGCCGGCCGGCGGCGATTCGCGATGCCCCCCCACACCCCCCTCCGGCGTTGCTCCCGCTCGCGGTCCGTCTAGTACGCGGCCGCCGGAATAGCGCACGCGCGCGCGCCTGTCCGAGCGTTATCCGCGATTTTAGCCGCGAGCTGTCCGGGCGCTACGGCGACGAAGGGCAGATAGGACGGGATTCCATATTGCGCGAAGGGCGCAAGTCTAGCGTTTGCGCGCCTCGATAAAAACCCACCGATCGCCCTCCGCCCCCGCGCGCTGCCAGCCTTGTGCCACCCCGCGGCTTCGCTCCGCTAACGGAAAGTGGCGGCGAGAAGGCCGGGCGTCCGCGAGAGCGAGCGAGCGCCGCTGCATTCCTGGCTGCGAGCGAGTGCCGGGCGCCGTGCGTGCGTTGGAGAGTCGGCTGCTCTGCCGGGCATTCTGAGAGCGGCCCGGGTTAAACTCCACGCACACTCGCAGGGGGGCAACAGAGGTGTGGACACGGCTTAACCCCCCATCCGCCCGTAACCTGTCACAGTGGACCGATGCCAACCGACCGCCCCGCTCGTACTAAGCACCCGTGGAGCTGTCAGCTTGTGAGGTTACACCTGGAAGAGTCCACTCAGCTGGTGAGGTTGGGGGGTAGCCGGCAGACTTGCTCTGCCTCTGAATGGGTCATACCACTTTGTACGAGCGCAACTGTTTGGTATTACGACGCTTGTTTGTAAAGTGTCTGCTTTAGGAAGCAATGCGGACACGAGAGGATTATTAGTGTTGAATATATATATACATTTACAATATGGAAAACAAAATAAGGGAAGCAAATTACTATGCTGTTAATGTGTTATACATTAACACAATTGTAACGCACGATGGAGAAAAAAATAATTCATTTATTTCTAGGCCCCGCTTAATCCTGTACAGGGTTACGGTGAGCCAGAGCCTATCCCGGAAGACACCGAGCGCAAGACAGGATCATACCCAGGATTCATTAACACACACAAACCCCTCCACCACGATGGGATTATGATCCAATAGAAGAGATAAATCCCTTTGAAAGTGGCTCGTCTCATGAGCCACCAACACCAGCTCATATATATCCAAGAAATCACCCCGTGGCAAGCCACACAGGTCTATTCTCACACAGCACTATAAAGCTGTGCTGACTCACAATCTCTAAGGGACAAGGCCCCTCCTGCTCGCAGTGCAGGAAAATGCGGCTAAAACCCATTCACCATGGTCACATGCCTTGTACTCGCGTTATGCATCTTCATAATAATAAAACATTGCACTTAAAAGTGACTTATCAAGACCCAGAGCGCTGTACAGGAATCGTAGCAACAGTTTACGCAGGTCTGATAACATAAATAATCGTTGATAAATAATCGTCTCAAAATAAATAAGTGTAAAAAGTAAGTCAAGCTTTGCCGCACGGATGGCCATCCCGTGGCTGAATAATGTATTCTCACACACCAAGGTGTGGTTCACACAGACAATGCCGTAAAATCATTGCGTTCTAAATCTAATTGAATAATCCGTGTGGAGGCGCGAGATGGATTATAGCAGCGTAGGAAAGCGAGGGTCGGCGGTAGATGGGTGAGGCCTTCGTCCAGCAGTGGATTGAAATGGCTGATGACGTTTACCCATCACTGTTAACATTTTAAGCGTGAGACCGTTAATCTTGTCAACAGCCGTAGTAAACTAGATGAGATATTAAAAATAAAATGAATTTTGAATGTCAAAGTCGAATGTCACCTTGCTCAAATGTGCACAGGTCAGCACTCATGTGGAGGGGCAGCCCGGAGCCCAGAGTTTAAATCCGCAATGCCATAAAGATGGCCAGACATATCCCACTGACCCTGGAGTGAAGACGAGCCGAGATAACCCACGACACGCACTTGAACTCGTGACCTTCGCAACATTAAATCAAACATTATGAGCCGAGCGGCAGCTGGACAGTTCACGGGTTTACCAGATACGTTGTAGCAACGATTCTATATAACCTTACCCAACGTCAGAGCAAGTTCTGTGGCAATCGACTCAAGCTCGCAGCGCCACGCCCATCACCACACCCTGCCTCCCACTGCTGACGCTCTCACACTGCACCATGTCCCAATTTATGGCTGAGATGACCTAGATAAACCCAAGCCTAGCTCAGGAATTACTTTACACTTACGCCGTGCTAGCTCGTCGATCGAACCTGGGCGACTGTCCTCACAGACAGCACAGTGCACCGCTCCCCTTAAATTATACACAATCAATATGAAAGAAACATTCCGATACTACGCTACATAACCAAACGCAATATTGGAAATGTTCGCAACACGCACCCACGCATGTCGAAATGTAGTAATGAACACATTAAAAATAGATGGAAAATATAATTAGTGTATTCAATATTTAACAGATCCTTCCGTTATTTAAAGTAGATCTGTGGTTAAAGAGCACAGTCGCACGGCTTCATCAATGGCAGAGCAATGATACGTCGACTCGTGAGAAAGGAGCAAACGTCGATAATATGCCGAGCAGTGTGCCACCGATTTGGTCAGATTAAATGACGGGCAGCCTCCTCCTAACGCTATAGTGAATCCAGACATGACTTCGCTATAAATGTAGACAATCTATTCCATCAATATTGCAAGCGGATTGGACATTAGCACATTAACAGCGAGCCATGCAAATTCACACTACCTAATGAGCTTCAGTAACTCACAGAGGAACATAGTCATTGCATCGGTTCTTCAGACCGGCTCTGTGACCCTGGACTGTAAGGATTAAAAAGAAGCCATAGACTGGCTATCCAAATCTCACTTATTAAGAGTAATATGGCGATTGTCTTTCATTTTGTTGGTCTGGGAGGGTCAGTCTTAGCCCTTAGGCCGGGAATGAAAATCAAGTCATGATCTATTCACGAGAGAGCATTATTCTAGTGTTATGAACGTCGGGTATTAGCAACAACCCTAAGAATCAGAAAATAACCTGAGTCTGCCATTGTGAGTCGAAGAATATAACAATGGCGTCAGATAATTTTTGATATTAACATTCACGAGTGCTCTACTAACGAAATAATCTATATTTTAGGAGAGATGTATTTTGGTATTTTTTTACGTGTATTTTGATATAAAACTACATGTAATTGATACGTCGAATCTTACATGACGATTTTTACATGAGTTAAATATACAACAAACACAAGCAGAATTACAGATATTAATTTGTTAAGTTTGACACTTGCTAATCAGTTTATGAAGGCCCCACGATTCACATGCAATGCGGCCAATGATTAAATTGTTCTTAGATTTGCTCGTTCCTGAAAATTGTAATGGGCCATATTTTCGAATAAAAAATTATGAGCATATGACTAAAGTATAAGGTTATGAAAATTGCTTTCCAAAGCTGTTATTTCGGGATAGCCGTGTCGAGCACTCCCCTTCTCCCGACACGGCCATCCCTAAAGAACGGCTTTGAAAAGCAATTATCTGGCATCGAGCTGTGCAAACCTACACCAGTACAGTATCAGGTTATGGAAACCTATGAAAAATAGTCAGAATATATTATATACTGCAATACAAAGCCATCAAACAAAAGACTGCACCTTAATGATTGCATCATCCCGAACCCATGCATTGCAGAACACCGCTCACCACATTCCAACGCAGCCACAGAATTCGCTGCCGCCTCAATTTACATCCTTCATCATGTTCTCACATGCACGTACACGCTTAATCTAACAAAACCCCTTATCGAGTTACTGCCGGTAATTACAATCGATTTAATCATTTTAGCAGACAGCTTAAATCCCAAAAAGGTGCTATTATTAAAACAAGTGGCTCCATGGTAAAAGAGCACGGAGTGATGCCTGATGGTGGCCCTGAGCACACAGTGCAAATTCCACATTACAACGATGTGGCCTAGTCTCCTCAGAGGACGGCCGCTGTTGAATTCCTAGTGGTACCGATTTTATTCTCAATGCAGGGATGAAGTGCTAAAGCGTCAATCAACTAGAGATTTTAACTCATTCCCTTCAGACAGTGAGCCAAGCACCACCCAGCCAAAAGCCAATCACACATTTTTTCAACGCCAAATATATTCCTTACTCATGCGACTTGTGGGACAGCGCTCACAACCGAGCCACCGTTGAAAACTCCACATTTCCATGACAGGGGGTCACCGCACACACGTAGCGCAGTCGACACGCGCACGACCAACAACAATTAAAATAATGACAAAACGACGACGTTCGCCGCGGCGATGCGGCACGAGCGATCGCCGGACGCCGCATTTACCCTCCAGATATTCGTAGTAGTAGTCGAGGTCCTCGACCTCCCAGGGCTCATCGTCCTCCCCATCCTGCATGGTCATCTTCCCGCACGCCACCCGGTACCGTGGCACTGCCAGCGCGGGGGGAATGTCGGCACGACGACGGCACGGCGCGCACCACCGTCCGCGGCGAGGCTCGGCCGGGATGCCTGATGCGACGGCGAGGGATGCGGCTGGGATCGAGCGAGCCAGGGAACGAGGGATCGAGCGAGGGAGTGAGCGAGGAGGGGGTAAGGCTCGGGAGGGTGTGGCTGACGGACGCGGTGATCTGCGCCTATGGGTGGCTGAGACACTGGGACGTCTGTGCAGCTGGTCGTGGGCGATGTTGGGAGCGTGCGGGCGCACACGCGCGCGGGTACACGGCTGGGCACGTGAGCAGAGCCCGTGCTGGTGCCAGCCACTGAGGGCAGCATTGCCATCACCCCACGGGGGGTGGGGGGAAATAATTTAGATGAATGAATAAAAAGCTCGTTTTTGCCCCAAAAAAAAACCATCCGGCTCGAATTTTTTTATACGTTGAAAAAAATATGCGTAAAAAATGGCCCAAGCCACTGTTAGGTTTTATGCTTTATCACGACATGCCTGTAATTTTATATACAACAGCATCCAGTGTTAGCTGTCCAAAATCCAAACTCGAATTATAATTCACGCAGGATATATTATATGAAAGTAAATAGGTTACAAATGCAGCAATTACAGATGTTGAAAGAAATCTGATCGATTTAGTTATTTTCCATTTTAAAAAACGGATGCCAATATTTATTCTGTGTATCCTCAGAAAATATTTCTGCAACAATTCCTTCAAAGCTGGATGTGGGAGTCAGCGAATCGGCACGTGATCGATGCTGTGTGATGCTCGGAGCATTTAAAATACATTATTTCTAAACAAATAAATAAATCCCTCTCTAGACCAAAAGGTAATATCTCTGATCTGGCAACACAGCCTCCAGCATCAATTCCTGCTGACGTCAATATCCCGCGTGGGACCATTTCGTTTTCCTTCTTCTCCGCAGCGAGCAAACGGAAGGAGCAAAAAAAACTCCCACGGTGAATCTATGGGATGGTGCATTGCCATGGAAACGGTATCCTAGCAACGGAGCACGAGAACATGCAGCATAGTGGAAGGAGCCTTGAGAATGTCATTATTATTACTGCTACGCTGATGTGGGTTTTCCTGGACATTAATTCAAGGCTCGTTCGCTCAACGTCACAATGACGAGCAGCGTTAAGATAAATCAGCGAGCGTGCGCATTGTCGCGAATCCTGCGTGCGACGCTGTGCAGCTACGTTACTGTGAATACTGATACCACAGGTTGCGTTCCTTTCGGAGCCACTGGCTCTGTGTTTTTGCAGTACCCTGTGCTGCACACATTTTTAAAGCACTGTGATTTTCAATCACGCATTCCCAAATCTGGGGATTTATGCATTTAAATGCCATTCACTGCAAACTAATAATTTAATATGCATATTACTGCAAACTGAACTATGGCACTGCCTCATTGTTCACGTGAGCAGGGAGACACTTTGGGCAGTAGGGTGGCACAGTGGTAACATCTGTGCCGCACAGAAACAAAGTCCTGCCCAAGGTAGTTCGATTCCCGCCTCGGGCGCCTTTCTATGTGGAGTTTGTGTGTTCTCCTGTTCTGCATGGGTTTCGTCGGGGTTCTCCAGTTTCCTCCCACAACTATATTTCCAAACAAGTGTCGAATCTAATGATACATTCGGTTGTGAGAATGCTATTCTTCAACTTGCAGATAAGCTGAAACTATAACAATCGCCGCGTATAAAAGATTTGTACGTATGACAATTACATTTCCTTGCCCGGGTTTATCAAATTGACGGAGGGTTTCATGACACTTATTGTGTCATGCCGTTACGCGGCCTAACCAAAAAATCTATTATGTATCATGTATACTTCTGATCATGAAACAAACGCCGTTTGGCTGTAACCAGTTAAAAAAGTCAACTTGTGCACATCCACAAATTTACAAGCATTTTACAGAACTTTGAAAAACCTAAATCCAAAACACCACTTCAAATCTGTAAATGTCTCGCTTCGTGGGATTCTAAAACGAACAGTGCAAAAGCTCTTTAACCGAGGACGTAAACAATACGCTCACAAGCTAAAACAGTAAACTTTGGACATGAACTGAGGTGCACTCGTGCCCATTACACAGCTGTTCCTGCATCTACAAGGAGTTTTTTTTTTAAGTATTGCTCAAACTGCGGACACAGTTCAAATCTAGTCACATGCTTGTTGGCACTGCCCAGATAATTCAGCACTTTTTTTCCCGGTTGGAAATTACTCTTATAGCATCACAGAAACACTGGTAGAAAAAAAAACCCTACAGGGACTACAGCCATATGCCATGAATAACGGAGAGTGGACCCACCGCGCAATTCTGGAAAAAATCTCTCCATAAAATGACAACACGTGAACACCTCGGACCCTGAGTGAGTGGAGCGGAGGAGGAGTACCAATGAATCTGGCCACCCTACTTTAACAGCTCAACCTGCCCTGCAATATACACTTCAAAAGGGCCCAGGGTACGCCACTGCATCCAATAATCCCACGCCACACTCTCACCCATTTTT
>JAZEWU010000006.1:8088834-8102888 GCA_036362915.1 Geotria australis | reverse complement strand
CTCCAAATATACGATGCATTTATAAATCTGGGGTTGCACTCACCAGGGTCTAAATACTCTTAAGGGCAGTCCGGGTTGACCCAAGTTGACCTAAGTTCGCCGGTTGCCCCTGTGTGTTTCTGAGTTTTACAAATCTAGACTAACCACCGATCCTTGCCTCCATAGCACTTAGTTTGCTCTGTCAAAATAGAGCCTCTCAAAATAAATCTTATTTACTCGGCAAACATAGCAACTGGCAAGCTTCTCACCCACCTGCATAACAAAAAACCACAGCCTGGAAGCACTGCTAAGTCAGATTCCCAATCGCTCTAGATACATCTTTTATTGTATGCAGGAAAGTGCCAGCGAGTGCCAAGGGTATTCTGCAGGAGGGTCCTGCTTGGAACGTTTTATGAATTTCTTGAACATGCATTACCTATTTGGAAAATATCACAATTTCAATCATAATGCGAACTGCAATCTAGGGAGGATCGTGCTAATATTATATTGTTCAACCCACAATTGTAAGAGTAAACGTTATGGTCTCGCTTGGGAGACGTGTCAGCTTATGCAGGTAAATCAACCCAGACGTTATCTGATAGAAAGTGACTCTTGCAAACGGAATGTAACATTTGTACCACTGGCTCAGGCCCCACGGCGTTAGTTTGAGCAAACATACACTTCGATTGGATGATTTTTCCGTCAATGTTTTATCTCGGGTGCGTGACCACCGTTCAAAACCGCTGTAGCGATGCTTCTGCTTGAGACGGCAGGTTTCATTCCAAATTATCCGCTTCGAAATAAATGACAGAGTGTGAATGCGCGTGACTGCGGGGCAGGAAGCGCGGGGTGACCGTGCAGGTGAACACTGCCGCGCACACAGACTCTCTCAAGCACGTAATCACCACGTCTCGAGACTGGCCCTTAAAGACACAGTGGGGCTTCTCGACCCAACAGCCTCGCGGTGAATCCTGCGGCGTCAATTCACACGCACGCACACACGCGTCGCTACTCGAAGGCAGATGTAACCCCAAACAATACACAGATCCCATTCAGTAGCCGCATTCCTGCGCTGAAGGTTCGTGGTTGTCTGACGTGGCTTTGAGGTTAAGTTGCAAAGTAAAAATAACCCTTTACAATCATGGTCAAATACTTTGGTCATAACTCTCCAGGGATGTCACTGTAGTGAGGTTTTATGAAACCATATGGGAGTGATTCACAGTGATGATATGACCGTGCAATAATGGCATATGGAAGCATAGCTTTAAAGACTTTCAAACTGATTCAGGTCAGCTTTGGACACGCGGCCTATGTGGGCACATAGACGATAAGAGCGATTACCTTTATTTGGTTCAAACTCCCTTGAAGGAGTGTTTTATTTGATAACTAGACTACAGGTATGTGCTACACATATTAGTGCAAACAACTGTAATGGCTATAAGCATGCCGAGTGGCCTCCCTACGATACGGCCTTTAGGTAACCAGAATAGATGTCACGAAACACTCACAGGTATTCGACAGAAATATCTGGGTAGAGCATATTCGGTGGGCGTCTTCAGCACACGTGACAAGCGTAGCGTCGCGCTGTGTCGCTATGTGCCGTGCTATATCGGCTGGGTCATGCGATAGGCGAGGATGAAATGTCGTAACAGGGAGCGAACACGTGTGAAGGCTGCTACTTAACTGGGGCAGGTCATGACCTATGCCAACACATCGCCATACGCAGGAATAGACGTAGGTGATAAGATATATGGGCGTCACGGCGGTGCTGTAGCCTCACAGCAAGAAATACCCGGGTTCGAATCTCGCCTATGGTGCCTTTCTGTGTGGAGTTTGCATGTTCTCCCCCGTGTCGGCGTGGGTTTTCGCCGGGCACTTCGGTTTCCTCCGACAGTCCAAAGACATGCTGCTGCATAGGTTAATTGGGCGGCTGACTAAATCGCCCCGCTGCTCTGTGATGGGCTGGCGTCCTATCCTGGGTATAGCCCTGCCTTGCGCCTTGTGTCTGCCGGGATAGGCTCCGGTTCACTGCAACCCTGCACAGTATTAAGTGGTTTCTGACAAGGAATGAATGAACGAGAAGATATATACAGCCTTGTAAAACCCCTCCTACGGTTTAAATCCAGTCAAATTACGTGCATGCCTTGTTACTGCGATAAGAGTACCCTGGTGGGTAGCTTCTAGTATCAGCACGAGCTCTTCTGCTGAGCTAAGGTGTCATAAAACGAAACACTGTCGACCGCCTTTGAAAGTCGTTGAAGCGTATGTACGGATCTGTGCTAAATTCCTCGTAATTTTCAGACATCTCCCTCGATAAAAACATTTGATCTACTGTGCTTCTACCTAAAACCTGCGTGCGATTAAGTATCTCTTCAGTTTTGTTTCTGAAGTCAACATAACAATCCTGATGCAAATAATTTAATGCAGCAGCTGGTAAGGCTGATATAAGGTAGATTGTAACAATTACCGACGTAGGGTGAAAGGGTTTCAAGTTCAAATTCCATCATCTCTCGGTGGCGATAAACTGACAACCAAATTCCACGCAAAACCAACATAGAAAGACTGGCCTCGCTACGCGGAGAATGGAGAATTGCCACGATTGGCTCAGGACCTCATGCGGAGAAGTGCTACCCTATTGCTCTCTTCAAGGGGACAACGCCTTTACTTTTAAAGAAATATTCAGGAAAAAAAGGTTCACATCTTGTCGAGAAACAGCTGCGCTGTGTTTTACAGTTAGTCCAACGCAAGCAGAACGCTTCACGAATGAGAAATGTAACTTTAAAGTGACTTCCAGGCGCACCGCCATAGCACTTTGGCAGCGACGCTCCATTAACAGCGATGAGAGGCACGCCAGTGCTGTCACTATTTCCCCTGCGGTGCCTGAAAGTCACATTCACGTCCATTCACTCCTGAAAAAGCCTCAAACTCCTGTAAGATAGCGTTTGACATTGCAGACTAGTCATCCTCAGAGGTATCTCATTTGGAGTAGAGCACTCTTGCTCGGGTTTCCCTTGGTGAGCAAACTGTGGGGCAAGTGCCAATCACGAGCACCTATGAAGGGGTGGGTGACCAGCACCACGCCCGGCCGCCTTTGTCTCCCTAGTGGCGATGTTTACACACTGCACTAGGTACTCGTTTGAGGCTTAGTCGACCTAGGGGAGGCCGAGGACCGGTTTAGAAAATCGTCACTGGTGTTGGCCGTGAGAGGGATTCGAACTCGGGTCATAGCCAGATTTGTAGCCCAGCACGCTAACCACCGAGCCACCGCGTATCCACGCACGCGCGCACATACCCGCGTACCCCCGCGCGTGTCGCCCCGGCGGGCCGAGACTCACGCATGTACTTGAGCGTCTCCTCGATGAGCTCCAGGCCCAGCTCGAGGTCGTCGTCGGCGGGCGGAGGCAGCAGCGGCGTGTGGAGCCAGTCGTCGTGCTCGTAGCCGTGCGCCGTGTCGGCGCGAAGCCGGTACAGCGGAAGCTGCTCCGCGATCAGGCTCACGATCTCCACCTCGGCCAGGTCCTCGCTGCTGCACACGTCTGCGACGGCAACATCACCGCCTCACGAGAGAATGGTCTTGCCCCGAGCAGGTTCGATCCCCGCCTTGGGCGCCTTCCTGTGTGGAGTCTGCGTGTGTTCCTCCCGCCGTTTGGCGTGGGTTTCCGCCGGGCTCTCCGGCTTCCTCCCACAACTTAAAAAGATACTCGTTGATTAATTGACCGATAACATCGTAATATATAGGAAGCAGTGTGTGGCAATATGGCGCCGGCAAACCGCCTGGCTGCCTCTCTGTGCTTTCCTCGCGCCTCTGAGTCGTTCTCTTGTCGAATGAGTAACTTCGACAGTGAATTAATATGTGCGCGTTTTAAATGTAAAATAATTATTATCGGGGGGGGGTCACCGCGTCCACGCCTAAGCAGTTGGGACAAGTTCAACGCGGAGAGGGCATCGCGGACAGTGCCACCGATGCCAGCGTACGTCAACAACCGTTTCTGTCCCCTCGTCCGGTTGTCGTTCAATTCGTGTGCCGTATGCTCGTACAGGATGCCACAGCGTGGTGTGGCTGTGATGTTAATCACATAAATATAGAGAAATAGGTTCCGAAGAGGTCACGGCATACCACCAGACGAATCTGAATTTAACACGAGGGATTTCGTGACCAATGTTATACATTATATATCCCTATCATGGGTTGAGTCGAGTTAAAATACGTGTCGTAAACCTGCCTCCATCCGACACGGCAAATTAGTAAGGTTTGTCACATTAACTAAATGTGTCCAATTATTTAGTACTTCAGCACACCTGGATGTTGTTGAGCGAACCCAAGACGTTAACAACGAAATGCGACGTTGCGAATCTGGCTGTTAGAGTCTGCCATCTGCTGGTTCACAGAGTGAACGGCTCGAATTAAGGCCGAAGTGTCCGGCCGTCTGGCTGCCGGTCTTCCCCCTGTTCCCCAACCTCTAGGTGCCACTCCAATGGTGGTAATGGTATCCAGCCGCGCTGGAATTTTAACTGCAATCGGGAACACGAGGGGGGTTACCCGTGATGGTGCTGGCATCTCTGAGCGTCGGGCGCCGCGGCTCGTTTTCCCCGAGCGCGCCTCGGTCATCGGGCTGGTCGCCGGCGCCTCCTCCTCGGCTCGGCGTCTCGGCAGGGCACGCCAGCTTGCCCTGCGTCACCGCGCCACCGCCAGCGCACAGCCCATGGGTGGCGCACGATCTGGGCAGAGCGTCGGGCAGGCAGTAGAGCCGGCCAGGGCAGAGGTCGCTGCCGCTCAGCTGCTCGTCAGGGCACCTGCAAGACGGGGGTCATTCGCTGTCATCACCACGGTCGGTCGTCGTCGGTTGAGAAAGGTCGAGAGGTCATCGCGCAGAATCTATACGTAGTGGGGCGAGTTGTCTTGTACGTATAATCGTAACCTCGCCTCCCAGAATTGTTTCACGCGCTTTTGTAAGTGTCAATACTTTGCAGGAAGAGGCCATTCAGCCAAAATGTTGCAATCTTCCCTTCTCTATGACTGACAGCAATACAAAAAAACAACTGTTATTTCTTTCATTTACCTATTATTTTATGACCAAATATAACTTTTAGTTTGATTACCAACATGCAGCACATTCTACAAACACGGTGCAAGAGGGGATTTGTCGCGCTGACGGTGCCCAGGCCATATATAGAGGCAAGCAGACCACCGAACATTCCAACGGACACTCACAACCGCACGTTATAAACAAGCCATAGACTCCTTGTGGAGAAATGCCTTAACAGTCAAAATTTGACTTCGCAACGGCAAGTGTTTTGTCTTAGAATAACAACAAACGACCGTATACATTTGCATATTTGTGTCAGAGCACCACACTGGGAACATTGAGGCCTTGGGTTGAAAACCGGGCAAGTGACCGAAATCCAGTCGCACGGTTAAATAGTTCGAATTTGACGATAATCGTGGTATCAAATTGCCTTAAACAAAACTGTAAGCACACAAACCCGTTATACAGTAAATTAGCTGTAGAGTAGCAGTGTGCAATGTGTCGACTGCTTAGCCTTCTGCAGTATCACTCATATGTGCAAGTACGTCCATTTTTGTCAATCCACTGCTGGATGAGGGCCTCCCCATACCATGGCGGTTATTTCGCCATACTTCACCATTCTGATCAGTGTGGCTTGGTGAACGTAAGGAACACAGATGTTGGAGCACAGTAGAGTACAATGGCTTTGCTGTATTGCCCTCTGGTCACACTGAAATATTTATAATGCGTTGGGCATCTTGGGACACATATTTACAAAGTGCTTTATATATGTGCTTGTTTGTATTGTGCAGAGATAATTGTGTGTGCTATCCACTTGCAGGGCTACACACTGGACTACAGTAAGAAGTACAGTAAGTAGGTTACCAACATATCGGTGCTTATTTTGAAGGTTACACCATCATATGTGTGGGTTTTCTCTGGGAATACTCGTTTTCGCTCACGGGCAAAAATACTCAAAAAATAAATTGTCCAAACATACCCAAGTAGGGCGACGCTCCTGACAACATTGCTGTAGATTCGCTGTGGATTTTCCAGTTTAAAAGACAACCGGTATAGCTTATTACCGTGGCAGTGTGACCGAGTGATTTATATAAAATCAGAAAAAAACAATAAAACACTTTGCGCGTTTTGAGTACTGTATTCAACAAACAGCTATCTTATAGACCTCGCCATACTAATGTGGAAATGACACCGATGGTTTAGGGCCTTGAATGGAGATGATCGCCACCCAAGATTTGTTTTAGCATTGAAAAACTAAGACTTATAGAAGTAAAGAGTCTCTTCCTTCTGAATGAAAGCACACAAACACATGGAAATGAACCGGATTAAGAAATTTGCTCCTTCAGGCACAATAAGATCACCGGCCGCAAGCTGCACTGCTCAGCACATTCTTCAAATCCCACAATTATATTCCATTAGAATCAGAGGCATTACATTGTCACTCGAAATGCGGCTTCTTTAAATCTGGCCTGCAAACAGCAATTATTGCATGACGATCAAACCAAACTTTTAGCTGTCAGTGTTATAATTTTGCCGAATAAAGCAAAAATCAAAATGTAGCACCACGGGATGTTTGTAGTCTAAGGTGACTGGTCTGATCCCAACAACTCACTGCTCTTGTGAACCCCGTTTCGTTAGGGTAGCCTACAACCCGGACTTGAACTTGGTTACTCCACGGTGTTGGCCTTGTGTTATGACCTGGGCCATTGGTCCTCTACTGGCAGACACACACACAAACAAAGCCCATTACAGAGACTCCACCCTCCTCCCTTCCCTTCTGCCAACAGAGAACAAACGCAGGAGCCTGGTGCTGGGATGTGGGTCCTGGCGAAGTGCTCCGGACACAGTGGGAGGGCGAGCGGGCGGTCGGTGGCGGTTGGCAGACTGCCAGTTGTATGGGGAGGAAGGGCTGGCTAATCAAAATGCCACACACAAGCCTGCTCCCATCACACTCACATCCGCTGTGAACCATTTGGTATACGAGACACCTTAAGCCACCTCTACAAGGCTGCAAATTAGAGGAGGAACTTTTTAACGCCTTGCTTATGACACTAAAATTAACCCGGAGATCGGAATGCTCAAATCACGATCGGATGGCAACAAATTGGTTTGGGGAGTGGTTTGAGGAGCAAGACGCGCAGTTTTGTTTTTCAAAGCGGGGGTTAAATCCCCATTAAATTGATGGACAAAGTGCATTCATTGCACTAAACAGTGGACCTTGCCAAAGCACAAGTGTCATCAAACTCAGTCATTGATCTCTATGTGAGACCGTACACCGTTTAATCACCCCTCGTACCAATAGCATAACTACTTTATAGAAAGTTCAGTTTGTATAATACGGAAACTGTGCCGTGTTAATACGCAAAGTCTACCGCTGGCTGAGGGTCACCACCAGTGGAGGAGGCGAGCGACCCGCAACGCTCGTTTGAGCCGTGACACGCTTGGGACGCGTTTATCGACCTGAAAACGAGCAAAGAATATCGACGACTGCTAAACTCCGAATGCCGCGCAACTTCTCAACAACAACAACTACAAAGTGTCACAATCTACTCCAAACGTCCAGATACTCGACACCATCGTTGCGGCAGCTCGCGACACGCCGAGCGCGTCAACACACCGACCTGCAGGCTGAGTAGAGCATCGTTAAGCGCGGCGGCGATTCCCCCGAATCAGCGCGAGGCCGCTTGCGACGCCGCGCATCCGCGAGCGGGCGCGAGAGGGCCGGAGCGAGCGGCCGCCGCCAGAATCCGCCACGCGGGGTTTAAATGGTTTCCCGAGCAGCTGCGCTCCGAGGGAACGCGGGAACGCTGCGGGGAGCCGCGCCGCCGCCTCGCGCCGCCGCTCATTATTCCGCTCGCGGCCAATGGGGTATCGGCGGCAGCGAGGTACTTCTCATGCAAATCGTGCGGCCCGTGCTTACGTGCGGGTTGACACACGCGCCACACATGAGGGGGGGCCACGGGGAGGCCACGGGGAGGATCACTGCCGCTGCCTCAACTTGACTCCGGCCACTTCGGAGTCGCAGCTCGGTGCGTTTTGTTCCTTTTTCCTCCACCCTCTCGCATTCCCCAGATCCTTGGCAACGCACGTGGAAGAGTTCGTGTGCGGTGGACGGCGATGCAGCTATAACGGGGGGCGCCTGCATTCGGCCTCGCGCACACTCCTGCGAGCCACGTCACGGATTATTTATAATGGTGACGACGGCGGTGTTGGGGAGGACGGTCCCACGAGGTGGCTCGGATATAAAAAAAAACCCAAAAAAAAAAGTTGCTGATTTTCAGTTCTCCGTCATTGTTGACACGCCGTTCTCTCCACAGTCCTGTGCAGCGCTCTGTGACCCTCGTGTGAAAAGCGCCCTATAAAAGCTATTATTATTATTATGAGCAGCAGACGGGTCTAATGCGTGATAACAATGTAAGAACAAACGCAACCAAGCTTATTAAATTCAGCGTACCCCTTTAAATGCAAACAATCTTTTATGCCTTTCACGTTTCTAAGTATGGTGAGTTAGCGTATCGGTATTTTCAAGCTCAAGGTTTTATTAATTCCCATAACGGAGATTTTGCACTTTTGCCATTCTCTCGTGAAAGTATTAAATGGTATTTCTATGCATTAGCGGGTGGTTAGTGTGTGACATGCAATCAAAATGTTTGGAGTTAAAATCGTGACCAAGAGCGATTCCCTTGACGTGGAATTCCGTTAATTCTATCACCGGTCCGGTGCCACCAATGGAGATGAGCATCACCCGAAGTGAGCAGGGAGACACCCCTCGTATTGAACTTCGCGATACATTGTTTTGGTTCATCATCAATTGTAACAATTACTTGGAGATGAGCCACTCGATTGGACATGGCCACCGACTTTTCACAATCTTATTGGCAAGAGCATTACAGAATACGCGTCAACCAGACTTAAGAATTGCAGTAAAACTACAGCTCGGAGGCTTACATCCTCAATCAATGCCACCCACTATGCCCAATTACAGTGAAGCACTGCACACGTGTGCACTCCACGCGTGTGCACGCATGTACGCCACGAGTCTCGCGCGCATACACGATACTTACTATATACAGCGCGAACGTCAAAATGTACCACACAGCAGTTGACCCCCGGAGCAACACTAAGCGGCAGGCGAAACGTAACACTCAGAGATCTCAGATACTCACAGCGGCCGGGAGAGAACGGACCGCGTGCGCTCCGCAGAACAATTCAGCAAACTCATGACACCCGGTCACAGCTTTCGCCGTTTAACTCTGCGCAGCACCGAGGAGGTCATCGGTGATATACCGCGCGCAGCGCTTGATAACGCAGCCTATTAATACCGTGTTTTGGCCTGGCGCTCGCACATTTGCTATGGTGACAGAACCCCTGCCAGGCCGGTTAAATCAAGGATGCTTTTGCAGACACTGAGAAGTCAAAGTCAGAGTGTCCCCCTCGAATGATACCAGCAACGAATAGGGTGGCACTCCTCACTGTGGTGAGCTGTCAGCCCTGGTGGTGGAAATTCCACGTTATGATGGCAGGACACATCACCATAGCCTAACGAGCGTCGACTTCCATTGAAGTGATATTTCTGTAATCTAGAAAGCTAGCACATTGGAGGCAAGGGCTGGTGGATGGCTTTGATTGGTAAAACGCCCAAACTCACCGAGTTGCCGTTTGTCCGTATGATGGCAGTACAGCGATCGGGTTCATGAACCTAATTTATGCAGACCTTTGACTGTTATTGTCACCCCATCTGCTGCTAAAACTCTTAGTCATACCTAAGCTCACATCTCAATTCGACTACCTCAACTCTCTCCTCTATAGGCACCATATATTCCTCACACGCCACTCAGAATACTGCAGAATGAAGCCTCGTGAAGCTGGTCGCTGTTATCAGCGAAACATCGCTCTCTATTTTAAACGTTGTGGGTTTGCTCTCTAACACAGCAGTGTGCTGCTTAAGTATGAGTAAACTGACACATTCTGTTCACGTGACAATTGGCTGTCAGGTGTAGGTGGGTTTACGACACTTTGATGAGACCTAACCCAAAAACACGTCATGATCTATACAGCAGAATGCTGCTGCTAAAAGGGAAACTCTGGAACTTGGAGCAAAGGTTTTAGAAAGAGGACGTTTTTCAAAAGTTGTAGAAAAGCTTCGACAGTGCTCGCTAACAGCGCTTAACCCTTCAGTCTTAAGGTTATACGGAGGATCTTTGCGTCTGTGTGTCAGAGTTAAAGTATGTGTGTCTGTCTGTATACGTCTGTTCGTTTCAGGCAGGATTCATTGAGGCAATATCAATCTGCCAAGTCAGCATGGTGACCGACTTGTTTAAATATTGTTTTGGCAACTCAGCAACAACATCACCACGGGACAGTAAGAGTGGCCAAGAACACATGTTGAGACCGAAAGAGCAAGTCCGAGCTGCGTAGCCACCGGCGGCAGAATCCAGCTAAAAGCATGTGAGCAACTGTAGCGACGAAGCACACAAAGTACTTGGGAAATACTCAAAAATTAGAATAAAAAAATATACATTGGGTACATGGCAGAGGGCATTGTAAAGGACAGATGCCACTGAATCTGCTGCTTGTGACAACCAGCTGCGGAACCCCTGCACTCGTTACAAGTCCGATTCATTGTTACAATTATATTACGTGCCAAACAAGAGTCATGATGGCACATGCAGAAAAGTTTCAACTTTCTCAGCAACTAAACACAGAAACAGAAAACTTACAAATAAGCAGATGAAGAGCTAAACGATTACCTTAATTTCACAAAGCTCGTAGATGGCAACATCATTGTGCCACATGAACAGCCAAAGATAAACAAAGATCATCCGTATAGCCTTAACAGACTGTAGTGTCAAGTGCCGTTAGTGAGCACTTATGAAGGCCGGCACAGTACATGAGGGGGTGGGTGGCCAGCACCACTCCCGGCCACATTTGTCTCCCTAGTGGTAATGATTACACACTGCACTAGGTACTCATTTGAGGCCGAGTCGACGTAGGCGAGGCCCATGACCGGTTCAGAAAATCATCACTAGTGTTAGCCGTGGGCGGGATTCGAACTTGGGTCGCCAGGTTTGTAGCCCAGCGCGCTGACCGCTGAGCCACCGCTCCCCATACACGAACAGCCTCACATTGTTTCACATTCACAGGCCAAATTGACCGGACTGCCAGCCAAGATTCTTGGAAAAAAACTATGTTCCTACCTTGGGTGTCCTTGACATGACTTAAAATGTACTGTCATGGCCCAGTGAACATTACAGCCTTCCGAATTCCAGTTAACATTGCCAGCTGTGTGGCTGATAATAATAGTTGTAACGACTTTGTGTATCCAGGAACACTTCGCTAACTCAGAAACCGGCTTACAGGAGGGCCCTGCACTGGAATGCTTGGCAAATTCCATTTTAAGCAGTGTAGGGTTTTTTTGTCAGAGTACCTGGGGAAATCCTAAAGATATACTCGGGATGATCAAAAAGACATGGCTTACCATATAAGAAGTGGTGCTACACCACAGCGTAGAACAACTATCATCAAGGTCCATTACTTTTAGGTGTTGCCAATTTTCATCGGCGATGATACACCAATTTTAAAACTGATGCAGGTTTTCACGGCTCGATTCATGATGGTTGCTCTTCAGAGCTGTTCTTTCGGGAAAGCCGTGCCACTGAGGGCTCTTCTTTTCTCCCTCGTGACGTTTCACCTCCCACGTTGGAAGGAATGTTTTGCGTGCTTCAGGATGCGTCTAAAGTGGGAGGCTATCCAGAAAGAACAGCTTAATAGAGCAACCATCAAGACTCGAGCCGTGAAAACCGACATCAGTACAGCGTCCTCATTGTTTTGTTATGGAAATGTCTTCCTTGCCAAGAGAAACCGAACAGTCAACAGGAAGAATTGTGGTAAGACGTAAATGAGTTGCGGAGGAGTATTATGTAAGCCTTAACATTACCTAACCGGGTTATAACGGTGGGGAAATTCACACGTCTCAATCCAGGTTGTGGATAACAGATCTCGGTCTAGAGTCGAGTGAGCTCACACTTACTGCAGAGTTCTTAATATTGGTACCAGTCTGTGGGCAGTTAAGAGTGGTGCAATGATTTGGAGAGTGATGCGGAGAGAGATGGGGGGAATAATAATAATAATAGCATTTCATATATGACGAGAATGATGGGAGAGTGATGTCAAAATGCTCCCCACTAGAGCAATGTGTCATTTCCACCACTGGCTCCGGACTAAACCGAAATGAGCACTTACCAAAGGCACCTAGCGACACCCTTGACATTGTACTTTCATACGTACACAAAAAACAAGCACTTATGATGTATGTTATAAGCGTCAAACCCTTTACTCTGCAAGTCTCAAGTTCCTGATAACCATTTGAGATAACTGGAAATGTATCCGGTTATGAGTGGTGGCCAGGGGGAAAATACTGTATGTTGGTGGGACACCTACGGGTGTAGGGTAAAGGGGACATGATGAGGGGGTGTGTATGCAGTTCATCATCTATTTATATAATCGAGGCTTTTATGTATGTATGTAAAGCTACACTGAGGGTAACGGGTTCGAATCTTTCATAAGCACACATTTTATCTGTACGACACGAAGGCATTTTATGTATTATTTCAGCTTCACCTCCTACATATTGATTACGCTGCAGAGAGTCAGCAGCAATATTCCTAAAAGGAAAACAGGAATAAATCCAGGTCAAAGCAGTCATGTCAGCAGGAAACCGTAATCGATAAGAGACGTTCGACGAAATGTGTTACACGCTTTAAACAAGATTGCCAGCAGGGACGTATCGTTCAAGTGCCTTATACAGTGGTCCCTCGCTTTACGATGGCCTCACAATACGACGAAATAACGTTACGATATACGCTGGAAACGAACATTAGTATTACATTAACATCAAATTTCACTCAACGATATACGGCTGCGGGTGAGCATGGGTGGCGCGGCAGCCAATCGGAGATGTAGGCGTATGCCGCGTGGGTAGCTTCTCAGCCAACAGCGGCGCTTTTTAGTGTTTACATCTCAACCTCCAAGGCCTTCGAACGAATCACCATAAAACAATGTACAGTATTATCGGTCTCACTTTACGTCGGTTTCACATTACGACACGTGTTCCGGAACGGATCAATATCGTAAAGCGAGGGAACCGCTGCATTATTGTTTGACTAGTGGGGTCCGGGGCGGCACGGTGGCGTAGTGGGTAGCGCTGCCGCCTCACAGCAAGAAGGTCCCCGGGTTCGAATCCCGGCTTGAGGGCCTTTCTGTGTGGAGTTTGCATGTTCTCCCCGTGTCCGCGTGGGTTTTTGCCGGGCACTCCGGTTTCCTACCACCGTCCAAAGACATGCTGCCAGGTTAATTGGCTTACTGAGAAAAATTGCCCCAGGTGCCCTGCGATGGACTGGCGTCCCATCCTCGGTATCCCCCTGCCTCGCGCTCTGTGTCTGCCGGGATAGGCTCCGGCTCACCGTGACACTGTACGGGATTAAGCGGTTTCAGAAAATGGATGGTTACACGTTCACACTCACCTTGGCTGCCTCGCCGCCGCTTGTGGTCGCACAGGAACAGGGTGTGGTGGCTGGTTTCCTGTGTCCGCTCTGGAGGGGCGAGAGAAAGCCGACACGCGTTATAGGCAGCACGCACGGCATGGAAACAATAGTCAACAAGAGTGCAATGACAACACACGGGGGCTTCAGTGTTGACGATATTATACGAATATACGATGACAACGTGGCCCAATAAAACACAGGCTGTCAACACTTAAGGCCCAATGATGCTGGATTGTTTGTTTTGCTGTTGTGTACTTATTAAACATTTAGCAAGCACAACCACGTTGTGTTGACCTTATAAAGCAGGGCCAATGCTTTCCTGCTGCCCGGTGGATTTTTTTTGGGAAACTATGATTGATCCAAAACTGTCTCTCTCAGGCAAAGGAATATCAATTGCAAACGCTTTGTGACCCTCGGGTCTTCTTCTTTGCGATTCTTCAAAGCACGATGGGCAGCTTCTGGACATCGTTGTCTTTCAGCTCCTCGGCTTCGAAGTGTTTGGTAG
>JAZEWU010000006.1:8049066-8069687 GCA_036362915.1 Geotria australis | reverse complement strand
CCTGCTTTACAACGTTGCGTACTTTTTTCACGAGTGCCGCCAACCCTCTTGACGTCGCTCTTCCGCCTTCAACCCTGACGTCGGAAGAACGCGTCGCACGGTTGGATCAAAGATCGCATTTGGGGGCGGGTACTCCGTTAGTTGAATGTATGACGGGGGCGGCGATGGGGGGGGACGGGCGCTCACCACGGTCTGGGGGAGAGTCCCCGTGGCGGCGTGCTGGGTGTCCTGGTGAGCGCGAGTCAGCAGATGCACGAGCTGCTGCACGGCCCCCTCCTCGCGCAGCGGGGCGTGGTTCGCCGAGCACAGCGCGAGGTTCCGGATGAGGCCCACGTCGGCCTGCCGAGGCGACGCACCAACGCGCGCGTAAAACACACGCGGGCACGCGCGCACGCAAGCTAAAGGCAGAGCCTTGATGCCGGCCACCTGTAAAGCGGTTCAATAGTCACGCTCTCCTTCAGTCGCCACTCTCAACGACAGTCTTGACCATCGATAGAGGCCCGCACCGCACATGGGGGGGGATGGGTGGCCAGCAGCAGGCCTGAACCTATCCCGGCAGACCCGGGGCGCGCGAACTCTCCGCACCTTGATGAGCGGCCAGTTGGACGGCGGCTGCAGCAGCTTCACGACGAGCGGCAGCCCGTTGCCCTCGCGCACGGCATTCTGGGCCATGTCGGCGTCGTGGTGACGGCTGGTCAGGTGACGCAGGGCGCACACGGCCGGCTCCAGGATGTCCTCGTGGCCGTCCATGTGCTGCACCGTGGTCAGCAGAGCGTCGATGCCGCTCATCTGCAAAGGGGATCCCGCCGGTCACTCGCTCCTTCGATTTGCCGCTCCATCATCAGTAGCCACCGTCGGCCCTTCTCACAGCGATGCGTCCTCGCCAAGCCCAATTTTTTACACGAAGAGAAAGATACACCGGATCGCTTTAAGTGACTGTGGGGGCCGAGTGCCGGTAGCGAGTAGCACCTGTAAAGGCCGGCACGCTGCACGCAAGGGGGTGGCTGGCCAACATTACCGCCCAGCCACCTTTGTCTTCCTAGTGGCGATGTTTACACACCGCACCAGGTACTCATTTGAGGCCGAGTCGACCTCGAGCGATTCCCACACATGTGCGCATGCGCGCGCCCGGCCGTGCCTGATAGACGGCGAGCTTGTTGTTGGAGTTGTTGCAGGTGAGGTTGGAGAGTGTCCCGGCGGCACAGGTCACCAGACTCAGGTCCCGGGAGTCCAGTGCCTCCACCAGCATCTGCAGGAGCCGGTGCATGTCCTCCTGCACCAGGGACAGAGACAAAGATCCCCCGCATAGGCTTTAGCAGGTGCTGCGGCAAGTGCCGATAGCGAGAGCCTATGAAGTAACCGGAACACGTTCGCCGGATCGAAGCTTTATACATACAGCTGTCCGTATCTGCAATAGCCTCCGTGAAAAGTTGTCGGAGGAATCGCAGACCACAACGGTCTCCAGGACTTCAAATGCCGGGTGCATGCTCATCTCCTCACCACCCCATGCCACTCACTCACCCACCCACTCACTAACCATGCAAGCTCACCTCCTCACCACCCAATCCCACCAATGACATCAAAGAGCAGTTAAGAGAAATTTCCATTATTATGACTGAGCCCCAAGATTGGCGCAGGGATGAGACTACGTGCCCACCTGCTTTGTGGCGGCGTCAGACAGGTTCCTCAGGGTCCAAAAGCAGTTCTGCACGAGACGTGGGCTCGGGTTGTTCATGTGCAGAGCCAGCGCCTGCATCCCTCCTGCACGACGTAAACACAACACCGGCAAAGCTTGACGGACCACCGCGCGCAAATACGACAACACATCCAAACGCTGCTCTTTTGCGGCTTCCTTTCCGACGCTTACGTCCGACAGGCAGCGTTAGGTCGCCCTTGCCTTGGAACAGGGGAATGTTAACAACTTTCTTAGAAGAACCAATAGATATGAGCATTGCCCCATGCTTACATGAGCAGGGAGACACTTGAAGTGTTAAAATCCCCAGTGTATTATAGGAACCCAGGTCAACGCGGATAACGGCCCGTTCAAACCGGCAACAACAATAACGACACCTCCGTGTTGTTCAACGCAACGTCCGACGTTCCGGACATCGCACCAAACAACACGCGGTACAACGACGCGTCTGAGAGCAACTACTCTGTGAACGACGGCAGGCACGACGGTTTAAACCTCCTGGTGGCCCGTAACTTCGACGTGCTCCCAACGGAGAGAAAGCGCGGTGCGCAGGAGTGGAGAAAGCGCACACCCCCACTCGTGTCCCTGCGAGCACCCACCGGCCTCCACGATGGCCGGCTTGTTTTGGGGGCACACGGACAGGACCTTGAGCACCCGGCTGGTGGACCACAGCAGCTTCTCGTAGTTGTGGTTGCGCAGGATCTGCACCAGCGCCGCGGGCCCGCCGCTCGTCAGGATGATGAGCTGCACGCCGCCGACGCACACGGTTACGCGGTTGCGACGGTTTGTTTCGACTCGTTGATCTCTCGGCAGGGTGTGGAGTTCGCACGTTCTCCCCGTGTCCAAGTGGGTTTTCATCGGGTACACCGGCGAAAATCCTGCCACAGTCCATGTACACTGCTGCTGTTGCTGCCTCGGTTAGTACGGCCTGCTGACCAGTGCCTCGCGACGGACAATTATTTTATAGTTATCGTCGTTAATAATAATAATTTTCCATTTATAACGCGCACATATTCATTCACTGTCGAAGGTACTCATTCGACGAGAGAACGACTCAGAGGCGCGAGGAAAGCGCGGAGACGCGGAGGAGGCAGCCAGGCGGTTTGCCGGCGCCATACCTTGGGAGGAAACCGGAGAACCCGGAGGAAACCCACGCAGAACAGGGGGAGAACACAACAAACTCCATGCAGAAAGGCGCCCGAGGCGGGACTCGAACCGCCTCGGGCAAGACCTTTCTGTGAGGAGCGGGTGTTACAATGGCGCCACCCTGCCGCCGTGTCTGTAACTCAAGTTACAGACGCAGCGATGGTCGTCACGGGAGGTCCCGCGGGCGGGCCGGTCGGCACCTTGCTCTCCTGGTTGCCGTAGGCGAGGATCTGCAGGCAGTCGGTGGTGATGGCCAGGAACTTTTCGTTGGTGCGGTTGAGCAGCGCCACCATCTTCTGGAGGCCGCCGGCCAGACGCACGGCCATCTTGCTGCCCTCTTGGTTGAGCAGCAGGTGGTGCAGCGTGGTGATCGAGTAGAAGACCACCGACTCCACAGGCGAGCTGCGCACGGCCGAGCCGACACGGTTTCACGATTACAGCGGCGCGCCCCTCCCGCGCAATCCTCTTAGGGTTAGGGTTATCTTGTACATATTTTAATTATTGTCAGCAACTCGCATGTTTGTGGTGTCGCAGGAGTCGCGTAAAGAGCTTGCAAGCTCACAGGGTATTTTTCTGCTATAATAATAAACATCTATCTATTTATCTTATCCGGAAATTTACATTAACCGTGAGAGAGATCCGTGATTCGCTCCGAGGTGGTTTGCAGATAAGTATACGCGTGATTTTACGTCGGATGCAACTTGAATGCAGTGGTTGAGAAACACCAACCAACTTCTACAATCCTATCGCATTAGTAAGTGGCGAATGCCAGTGATTAAACACTGCGGAGGCAACGGCTGCTGGATCACACAGAGATGTGAAACGCCTAAAAATAGCTGGGTTGTCGTGACCAGAACTTATCAGTACAGCAAATTGGTTTGCTGTACTGATATGTTCAAAACTCCCATGAAGATGGGAAGGGCCAAACATTTCAATGCAGGAAATTTCATTTTAAAAATGCCTTCAAACTCACCGAGGCTTTATTAGATAAATACATGGCATCACTCTCGTGGTGATTATAAGCCTTTCTCCACTATTTTTGTCAATCTCCATGCTTCTGATCCGTATGTCACAGCAGGTGATATTTCCAGTGTTATTTACCGAGTTAAAATGTTATTATTTGGGCACATAGTGAGTGGGATTGGGCTTGAAAGGACGATGACCGGTGGTCGAGACTAACAATGGAATGGCAGGCGGAACACTCAACAATACGACCAATGCACACGTGCGCAGCAAAATGGGCTTGTGTGCCGAGACGGATCGTTGCATCGATAGATTACAAGACACGGCGACGGCTTGGAGAGGCCTTCATCCAGCAGTGGATAGAGCAGGGCTGCTGCTGGTGTGATAATGATGATGCTAATAGCAATAATAATAAATTATATTTTTTAAGTACCTTTCACCCAAAGGTCCCGATTCGCTGTACAAAGCTAAAAAAAAAACCAGCATGCGGTCTGATAAACAATGTAGACGGTGAAACCCTACACCTAATGATTAAATGAACTAAACTATACCTTAACTAAGAAAGGCCACATACTGTTAGGAAGGGGTGTGAGCCTCGAGGCGAGATTTTAACGAGCCGATGGACGAGGTGGGGCTGATTTTCTGTAGCAGTGAATTCCACAGCCTGGGGACTGCGCAAAAAAAAAGCCTGCTCACCCATTGAGTGGAGATTTGATCCTGAAAGCTCCCAAACTGGGGTTTTTTCCCGGCTCGGGTGCCTTTTCTGTGTGGCGTTTGCACGTTCTCCCCATGTCCGTGTGGGTTTTCTCCCACAGTCCAAAGACATGCTGCTTAAGTTAATCGGCCTGCTGACTCGATTGCCCTCAGTGCCCTGCGATGGAATTACGTGACATCCTCTGTATAGCCCCACCTTGCACCCTGCGCCTGCCGGGATAGGCTCCCGCTCACCGCAACCCCATACAGCAGGTGTTTCTCAACCTTTCGAGCACGGGCCCACTCGGGACGGTCTTCACGGACCGTTTGTTGTGCCGCAGGAAACCCGTAAAAAGAGCTTGCAAGCTCACTGGGTATTTTTCTACCGAAATAATAAACATCCATTCATCCATTTTCTAAACCGCTTGTCCTGGTTAGGGTCGCAGTGGCAGCAGTCCGGGGAGGGTGAACCAGCCATCCCTTTCTGCGCAACAGATTCCAGCTCTTCCTGGGGGGATTCCCAGGCGTTCCCAGGCCAGCCGAAGGATACAATGCCTCCAGCATGGGCCCACCACCCGCAAGGTGAAGGGTAAGGGTCGGGTGCAATGCCGTCACGGCAACAAAAAGGACGGACTTGATAATTTTCACGACCTTTCAGTGTATTCGAAGCAGCCTTAATCATTTAATTTGTGTTGCTTTGGTTTATGTTAGTTGGGTTTTTTTTTCTGTCGTTGTTGACATGCCGTTTTCTCCGCGGCCCTTGTGCAGCGCTTTGTGACCCTCGGGTGAAAGGCGCTCTATAAAATGCTATTATTATTATAATAAACATCTATCTATCCCCCCCCCGTCACCTGAGCATCTTGACGAGCGCGGGGATGCCGCCGGACTTGAAGATGGCGAGGCGTCCGGGCGTGTCGTGCGCCAGGTTGTGCAGCGTGCCCGCGGTGTGCGTCGCCGTGTCGATGTCGCTCGTGCCGTTCATGGTGCGCACGAGCGCCGCCACCAGCGCCGACGAGCCCACCATCGCGCGCTGCCCGCCGGCCTTCTGCGACAGCTGGTGCGCCATGAGCGAGGCCTGCCGCACCACCTCCTGCGCTCCGGACCCGCGCGTGCCGGCAAACGCGTCAGACGCGTGTTTGCCGTCGGCTCGGCGGTCGGCGCTACGCCGGCCTGCAAACCTGTCTTGCGGCAGGGTGGCGCGGTGGTAACATCCGCGCCTCACAGAAAGAACGGTCTTGCCCGAGGCGGTTCGATTCCGACCTTGGGCGCCATTCTGCGTGGTGTTTGTGTTTTTCCCTACCCCTGTTATGAGTGGGATTCCTCCGCGTTCTCCGGTTTCCTCCCGCAACTTAAAAAAACTCATTAATTAGTTGGCCGATAACGTCATTATATCCTTCGGCTGGCCTGGGAACGCCTGGGAATCCCCCAGGAAGAGCTGGAATCTGTTGCTGAGGAAAGGGATGTCTGGTGACTACTCTCCTTGGACTGCTGTCACCGCGACCCTCACCAGGACAAGCTGTTTAGAAAATGGACGGATGGATTATTATTATTTCGCGGCATGGTCCAGGACCACTAAGCTACCAGTACTCCCACACATAACGCAACGCATCCTAACAGATGCCCCACACGAGACGGTTACGCGGCTGTGTTTTTTTTGCGGGCGCCGTGCCTGGTCCTCGTCGTTGAGCAGCTTGGTGAGCTCGGGGATGGCGCGCGTGCCCAGGTCCGGGTCGTCCTGGTAGCTCAGCAGGCTGTCCACGACGCTGCGCACGGCGTGCCCCGACTCGCCCAGCCGTTGGCCGCTGGACGGGCTGCTGGCCGCGTCCAGGTGGCCGCACGCGATCTGCAGGCCGTCCTCGTCCGGGAACACGCCACCGCCGCCGCTGCGCACTTGGCGCGTCATCGAGAAGGTCTCCACGTCTGCCGGGAGCCGGGGCCGGAGACCGGGCGGTTAAAAGCGGAGGGAAGCTGGCGGCTCGCGGCCGAAACCGGGAGGTATGCGGGTTCGCATCGGCCGGTCACCCCGGTTGGGAATTGTTCGTGTGGTACGCGTAACGTGTCGCTGGTGTTGAGGTCCATAATCTAGCTCTTTTATGAGTTAGGTCACGTAAAAATGTACAAGTGTCGTAAACTCGCCTCCACCCGTGAACAAAAACGTGCCAATTCATTACTACTTCAGCACACCGGTATGTTGGTGCCCACAACATTTACAATGATATTGAGGTATGGATTTTTGGAAGTGGAGTTCAAAGGAACGGAGTGATCGGCAGGTGCCTCCGAAGCTTTGGCATTACGGCGTGATATAATCGCAGATTACAAAAAAAACTGTCCGGCCTATGTGCGGTCCTATTCTAAGCGTGTAACACAGAGTGGTAACTTAAAGCAGAAAGCTGTAAAGTTTCGTAAGAGTAATACATAGGTGGGAAGTAAAGGTCAGCACTGTAATCGGTCAATTAATCAATGGGTAAGTTGTGGGAGAAAACCGGACAGCCTAGAGGAAACCCACGCAGAACAGGGGGAAAACACACACAAACTCCATGCAGAAAGGCGCCCAAGGCCGGGATCGAACCTGCTCGGGCAAGACCATTCATTCTGTGAGGCGCGGATGTTACCACCGCGCCGCCCTGCCGCCCACACAGTCCTCAACACATCATCATCAGGCGGCAGAATAAACGCGGCTACCCCGAAAGAACGGCTACGGAGGGCGATTCTCGAAACGAGCGATATGTCCGCCAAGCCCCTGGTCTCACCGCGACGGTTGATGAAGCCCTGCTGCTGCGGCTGCCCGAACGCGGGCTCCCACTCCTCGCCGTCGTCCTCGTCCATGTGCCGCATCGAGTGGACGCGCGTGCCCGCGCCCGAGTGGATGCCCGAGTCCAGGTACGACTGCTCCTGCCACTGGGTCACCTTGGCCTTGCGTTCGGCCTCCATCTCAAGCGTCCGTCGAGCCGGCGGCCTCTGCCGAATAGGACTGGTGGCGGTTGCGGTCGAGGTTGCGCGTCGCGGATCTGCACAGCGATGGGCGGCACAAGTTAGACGTCGTGAGGCGAGATAGAAATGTCGCGCGAAAATGGCGGCTCTGTGGGCGCAGAGCCGCCATTTTCAACCGGTGGGCTCATGGCCCATCAGTGGACCGTGAGCGCCACTTAGGACTCCGTGGAGACCGTATCCAAGTGGGCCACGTGAGTCTTGAGGTGCAAAAGGTTGACGATCCCTGGCGTTGACGGCACTGCAGAAATATCCACTGTATTGATGACGTAGGTTTTCACGGCTCGGTGTATGAGAATTGCACTTAAGAGTATGTCTTTTGGGATAGCCGTGCCGAATGTTCCTCCTCTCTCTCCTTCGTGCCATTTCGCCTCTCACGTTGGAAGCATGATCAGAGCAGTCTGATGGTGCTTCAGAGAAGTCTGACAATACCTCCAACGTGGGAGGCGGAAGGTCACGGAGGATAGATGAGGAACACCCGACACGGCTATCCCAAAAGAGCAGCTTTTGAGAGATATGCGTTGTTATACTGTTCTACTGACCACCCCCACCTTCCCCAAGATGTACCGACCGGTGCGGTGAAGTACGGTCAAAAAGCACTCACAAATCACGTGGCATGTGGAGGTCGTCGAATAGCATTGGGTTGACAACAAGTCTGTACGTGATCGTGTGAGTTCACGTTTCATCAGTATTAAGCTGTTTCAGGCAGGTGCAGCGCATTTATTATGGTCATTGTTTAAGGGTCCGAGAGGCCCTGTAGGCTGCACCCTACAGCGCAACAGCCTCTGTTTCCTAGACTCCGCAGCCTGAACAGCTCACGCAGGCCAGGCAGGAATTCTAGTCAAGTCAGATACGGACCATGAATTAAATGGATATATTTTACAGTAAAATTCTAAGACTGCATATAGTAACAGCACCTTGACTATTTTTGTATTGTTAACTTACAGCAGGGCTATCAGCCGTATACATTAAAGTGTGAGATCATATACGCTATATGAATAATATACGAGTAGAATTGAACACCCATCTGTGATTTATGCCGTTATTTTCAATACCCCCGTCACAAAACACTAAAACAGGCAAAATCATGCATATGACTTCAGACAAACCAAATAACTAATAACACATTAAGGCTCAAATTTGATTTGGCCAGAGGCGCAAAAATTACCGCACGCCGTCTCAAACATTAACTCAAACGCACGCAACATTTAAATCGCATTCCCTTTCGCCGCAATCCAAAGAGAAGAAAAAGCGTAGAAATAAAAAAAAAATCTCCAAATTTGAAGACCAACGTTAGCTTAAGGCGTATACAACACGCACGCCAGGATCGACCGGCGGCGGATAGCTGATGAGGCCGTAACGCGGCGAGCGCAGTGAGGGAGCTCCAACACCCCCCTTTTAAACGCGAGAAGCCGCGCGGCGCGGCACAGCATGCGGTCTTTGCGCACAGGACTTGAAAGCCAGAGACCGTCCCTTGTACCTGGGCATGAAAGGGGCCTCACAAATGGCACCCGCTGGGATGGCTGCAGGGCCCGGGCCCTCGACAAATCACGCACGCTTCGGGTTCGCGCGCTCTTTCGGCGGCGGCGCAGGCCGTGGGATTGTTTACGCCCTGACGTCAGGGCGATGAAAAGGCAAAGGGGGTTGGACAAACGTCGAATTTCAATTATACGGGGAAAAAATGCCGGTGCGAACGGGCGAACGTACGTTAAAAAGTCCCCCCATCGTAACCGAACTCGCGGGATGGGGACGGACTGTGCTGGAGTAATTCGCATCCGCGTGCACGCGATGTCGCCATGCGCACAGCGACGGTTCTATACGTAGCAACTACTGAACGTTCTGTACATCACACTGTTAGGCGAGCCTTAATGCCACGATTTAAGCAGTGTTTTGTGACCCTCGGGTGAAAAGCGCTCTATGCATGCTATTATTATTATTAATAATAATGAAATCGTGTGCTTTAAACTCTCCAAAGAATGCTTAGCTGCAGGTTAGATTGGTCTAATGCAGAAAACTCACCAGAAAATCATCGCTCGAAATGACACAGCGGACAACCGCGGCGTGCCATCTGCCGCAATGAGCTCGTTAGAGATTCTAGCCAGATTATTCACGACAGCCGGTCACTGTGTTCTGGAGCGAGAACCCGCTGCAAGGGCCTTGCCGTTCATCGCTTGAACGTTAAAAAATTGTACTTGGAAGTATATTTAGCTACGACGGGCCATTTTAAAGCAAGGAAGAAAAATCACGCGTGTGCATTCTGTAACGCTTTCCGACATGCGTTTTTTTTCCCCTGAAGTATTTAATTCGTGAGAGGTGAGTACATGCCGTGTCACAAACAAGGAGAGAGAAGGAACGCTCGATACAGCTATCGCAAAGCGGCAGCTCTTAAGAGCGCTTCTCATACATCGAGCCATGAAAACCTACATCAACACACCGCTTTAAGGATCAAATAAAACCTTGGCAGAAAGTCATTGAAAATGAAGCGCGTACACTACTGTATTTCCATCAAGTCAAGGTGCACACATTTGATTGTGCATCTTCTACTGTACAACGTCTCCGGTCAAAGTGCTTCCCGACTCAAACAGAAACTGGGGAGGCATCCATCTCAGCAGTTTTAAGGTGGGAATAGAACTCGATAGGTGGATGGAATGGAAATTCCACAGTCCTATGGAGACACCCAGTATGACAGTGGCACAGTACTAGCTTTATTAGTCCAGAAGAGCTGGCGGACTGGGTCAATCCCCGACCGCAATTTTAACTTATCACCTTGCTACTGTCAGATTTAAAGATCAACTGCCTTGTATAAGACACCAGCAAAGAGCACAGATGCAATGCATCAAAACTATGGGCACCTGTTTGCCAGAATGAGTAAAACCTTTTGTATTTTTACAACCTCTACATACTGGCGAAAACGTGCCCGTAGTTATAAACAGCTCATCGACCTGAGCTATTAATGCCTTGACAAATGCATTGTCCTTGAGGCTGGTCGCTTTTGGAAACATTTGGCTTAACACTGGTGAAACTAGGCCACAAAAAAGGCTGTCTCTAGCGTGGGGCTATCAGTTTCACGGACAACGCTGACATTCGGATAGAATATTGTTTGCACGTTTCGCCACAAAGCTTGTGTGTTTTTTCCCCCAAAGTGTATGCCTTGTGTAAGGTGTCTATGTGGTGTTCTGAGAGCTTAGCGTAATGAATCATAGCATAATGAATCATCCTCATTATCAGCATCACGTCACGGCAAACAGCATGCAAGGTCGCACGAGAATTCGGAAGAGATCACGAAAGGTTATGACTCAACTGTTGCCACGGCACACCTACACCGCCCCACTGCACACACCCACGACCCCCGCCCTACCTCGCCCACCTGGTTTTTTTCACTTTTTAGGTAAAATATACCACTTTGTGGGCATGACGGCAGCGTCGTCAAATTTGTTTTCGTCCCTGCCCTGGTAATGTGGAATGTCCAGTTCTGGCAAAAAAGATGTAAGCAACGTGGTATGCTAACTTCAGCAGGAAGTGACCTGTCATTGTATTCGAAGCACCCTTAATCACTTAATTTTTGTTGCTTTGGTTTTATTTTATTTTTTTGTCGTTGTTGACAAGCCGTTCTCTCCGTCCGCGGCTCTTGTGCAGCGCTTTGTGACCCTCGGGTAAAAGGCGCTCTATAAAATGGTATTATTATTATTATCATGTTCAATAGCCCAGCCAACAAAGTCACCCCAACACGCCTACTCCTTAGGGACCTCTCATCTAGACAGTAGAGATGCCAAACCAGTCTTTCTAGACAGACGCATCGGCGAACACGCCCAAGTCTCTCAAGCCTGGACTAATTTCTGTACAAGCCAGGCAAGCCGATTCGTAAGTGGGGCTTCGAAATAAATTTCAAACTGAGCGTTAAGCGGCCATACAACCTCTCCATAAGTGGTTCTCAGCAGCACAAGAGTTGAATCAGAGTGTTAAGATCCAGTACAATGGTAAATCGTATTCTATACCATGATTTACAGTGAACAAGGCCAAAACAAGTGGAGTGTTCATCCGATTAAATGTGGTACTTCTTTTATCCATAACCCATTGGTGATATCACTGATGACAGGATTAATCTATCACTTAACGTCTCTGAACACGGCACACAACATGAAGGGTTCCAATAAAGTCGCAAGCTTCCCCAGTATTTATGAGCAAAATAAACATCACGTTTTTGCAGCGCTAGACATAATGTCAATCTAGCAATGAGGCTAGATTGACATGGGAACGGCAGGGTGTGAAGTCACCACACCACTGCACTCGCCCCAAGTGGAGTCAAATGAATGGTGGAGCAGTAATGAACGCGCAACACTCCGAACCCGGTGAACAGAGTTCAATACGTTGGCAATGGCTAGCATCAGATGTGAATGAATTTGTCCTGCTCCTAAACCCAATCCCCCTGAGCCCCATCCACCATCAACCAGTGTCCACATTGCAGAAGGTCTCCTGCAAGGTGTCTCGAGAGATACCGACGAAGCCACGAGTCCCTTGGCAGCGGACCTGACGGTGCCGTGATGAAAGCCGATAGCCACTCATCGCCTGGAATTATAGAAGTTGGGCTCGGCGTACAAGAGTGTTGCCCTCGAGCCGCAGTTGACCAGCCAGGTGAAGCATCCTTGCCCGATGCAGAGAGATTTGTCCAACAGTAGAGAGAGACTGGTGTACAAACGTGCTGTGATATGATTATGGAACTGTTCCCGAACGTGATGTACAACTGCCATCTGTGCAAGGTTCTGTAACACGTAATTACTTTGTTCTGCGCTTTCATGCCGACGGTACAAGCGAGCTAGCTATGTTGCAAATTGAAAAAAATGAAGTAAATACGCCAATGAGTTAATTGCACGCTCTGATCAGAATGCAACAACAAAAAAACTGCAGAAAACTGCAAACATTGAAAGATGAATCGTGAAAGAATACAATAAATTTCGACCAATAAGCCAACATCCCTTGTTAAAGGAATGTATGCACCAAGGTCCAGCGCTTGAATTCATAATAAGGTAATATTTGTGTATAGCACAGGAATGTTCAGAGCACGCGACGATAACAAACGCACCGCCGCTCCACACCGCGCACAGTTATCAGCAAAACATTGCATCTCTTCGGGCCATGAAGCATTTTACCAACTTAAATCAAGGCTACGTGTTTTATTGTTGTTGAAAATGCAGTAGTTTAGTCTAATCCCACCGGCAGTTTGTCTTCCCTGCTATACATTTACAGCCACACCCACCACACCCAGTGCAGCACGTAAGCATGCAGCAGTACAAGATGCACTGGCCATCGCAAAGGAATGCAGTATTTAAAGCCAGTGTGCTGCTGTGGCCGTGCTATCTGGAGACGACTGGAAAAATGCCACTGCTGTGTCAAGGCCCCTTGACGAGTTCGGTGTTCGAAAATGGTATTACTGTATTGTCCAGCGAACACTTTTTGAATAGAAGAACGATTGGCTTGGGGCACTTATAATTCCTGCGTCAGAGATGGCACCAAACCACTCCCGCCAAGTTTATGGCTTTGAGTCTGTGACAAGGTTTATACGAGTGAGTAAACCTTGTTTTCCAGTGCAGAGTTCATAACTTCAGCTTGGTAAATAAATACGTTCTGTTTGGCCTACCTCTCATGGCTAATGTGTACGATATCTATACACAGTATAAATATTATATCATCACAAGATTGATTTGTGGTAAACCACTCTGTACAAAGTGGCAATTCATCAATCAAGAGCGATTCTTATGCTCACGATACATGCAACAAATTGGTGCATGAGAATCACGTGCTTACGTTTGTGAAAATGATTTGCTATGAGTACATGAATCAGACAAAATTATACAAATGAGTCAAACATCGTGGAAAAAATATCAACGAGATGGAAAATGCAAGATAAGAATGTGGGGGCTCTTGAATCAAATCACAGGCCAGAATTACAATTAACTAAAATAAATTATTCCAACCCTCATTTTGTTGCGTAATGTTTAGAGGTGTCTGGTGGTTTGAAGAATCCAAGGGCATATCCAAATGTCGCCTAGCTACAGCTGAATGACACAGTCAGGAGCTAGGAATGGGGAGCTCACTGTGGGATGACTGTGCCAAACTGACGCCGTGAGCGTGTTTGTGATGCCACACTTGTAGGGAGCTGTCGTGTCGCAGTAGCGAGCTCAACTACAAACCTAGCGACCCGAGTTCGATTCCTGCTCACAGCCAACACCAGTGATGATTATCTGAACCAGTCGTGAGCCTCCCCTAGGTCGACTCGACCTCGAATAAGTACGAAGTGCGATGTATAACCATCACAACTAGGGAGACAAAGTCGACCTGACGTGATGCTGGCCATTTTCTGCACTGTCCTCCACTACCCACAATGTAATTGTGACAAGGCATGACTTAACTCCAGTTAACCGAAGCTATGAGGACCAACTGTTTAAATATCGCAGTGGACTTCATTATACATATTGTATGATGTACAAGCAAAAACGCTGCCCAATAAGAGTAAGCGTTGCCGAGGCAATGGTCGTAAAGCAGCTTAGCAAAAGCGCTAAAACCTTGAGAGTTTTTCTAAAGTAATGGCTATTTTTTTGTTATTTTGTAATTGTATCTAGCGACACAAACCTATGGCCTTTATGAGATTTGACGCATCCCATGAAATGCACGCGGACAAATGGCAGCAGTGTGGCAACGGCGATTCAAAATGGCAGCTTGCGGCAATCCGCGTGCGAAGCAGAGCGACGATTCAATTCCCTCGAGCTCAATTCATCCAAAAATGATGTTCTTGTTTTAGCGAGAATTTCACGGGAATCTCATCGGTAACACGAGTCACTGTACGAACCCGCCGCACAACATTGAGTGTCCGCTGGCACGTAGACTTGTGGCTGAATTTCCCACGTGTCTATTGGGCGATATACTTCACTTGTGTATATACAAATTTAGCCCTCAAAGCTGAGCCAGCCGGAATTAAGTGAAAAACCATATTTACATAGGCACAGCTTTAGTCCCCTGAGCTAGCGGTCCACTGCGTGCCGCTTTGAACGTAACTCTTGATGTAGGGGTGTTCAGAGAAAAAGAAATGCGCGCTTTTTTCTGAAAATATTTTTTATTCATCTCCTACAGCTGCAGATAAAATATGTTTTTTACGCGCTCAGTTCCTTGCTTGAAATACAGCAGCCAGCTAAAGACATACTGGGATATATTTTCAGTTATAAAATTTGACAAATCTACGAACTCAGCAATAGTAGAACACGCCATTCCCAAATGACACAAAAATCACACGCATCACGACTCTGGCAAAGGTACCTTGCCTGTGCGGTCACGTGGGATTTGTGACTCAACTACATTTGTCAGTCTTTATGCTTTTCAGAAGAGGACTGCCAAAAGTACTCTACGTGAATGTTTGTTTCTTTTCGGATTAGTTCACACATTCCCATCTTTCGAATTCGATTCGATTATTTGAAGCGTGATGGCCACACGACAGCCTCCCATTGCAACAAGTTCTTCTTAGTTGCAGACAGCCCTTCAACAGACTGAGGGGCTTCTGGCATCTGTTGAGCTTCCGGACATCGTTGTATTTCAGCTCGGCTTCAAAGTGGTAGAATTTGCAGGTAATACCAAGTATTACTTGACAGGGATCGCGACGTGAACGCTTCTACCTTGATCCCATCTGCATGGCAATAATAGGCATCCTATAGAGGGTACTGGCCTCTGCCATACGAATTCGAAATTTCAACACAAACTCAATGTCACTATAATACATTAGCACCACATATGCTTGTTTGAGCATGTCACCGTAGTTTATTGGCTTATCTATAACACTGCGTAGGTGACAGCACTTGGAATAATGGACCCTTTGTATTCATTTGGTACCAACTGTTTAAACTGCTTGCAATGGGCAAAGATCTTTTGGCCAGTAAAATACACAATGCGGTCTCCTCAGACCGTCATTCCTACGCAGTCGGTAGAATTTGTATGCCGCTGGGAAGTCAACACTGGTGGCAAGTCAGGAGAGAACGAGCTCCGTCACAGGCACGTGGAATTTCCACTGCTCGCGCCGAGTAAGCAAATGAAGACAATCGCTAACCCAAGGCTGGTTTGATGAGGAACACACGCATTTATCTTTACACGTACAGTACTAAATTCCACTGGAAAAGTGCCAATTCTCAAAATGCTGTAATATGTAACAAAGACCTACCAACATGTAGTTGTCACCCTCAAGCCAAATTTAGTGAGGAGGGTGACATTACACGACATGTGTTTTTAGTTGAAAGTGTTTCGATGCCATAGCAACTATTACACATGGACAACCCACAATGCCCCCAAGTGTACCACCAATGACGTGTGCCTGTAGGTTTAAACTAATTATGGTTAACTCTTAATTATCCGTGGGAGATCTAGCTGAGCTGCGGATTAACCGTGCTTGAGAAAAATTAATATCTATTACGCGTGCACTGATTTAAGTCTTGGCTGCTCCTAGCTCACCGTAGGTCAGTGATTGAGCGCCCATGTGACCTCAAAAGCTGGCGAGTAAACGATTACATTAGCAAACAAAAACAGATGACCAGTTCTACATCTTCACCCCCATTCTCCTTGGTACAACAATCCAGATGTTTTTTTATAGATATATTTACAAGTGTTTTGCGTTATCCGTGATTTTCGTTTTACTCTTGGACAACCCTCCATTTATCCGAACCGGGATAGCTCGATACGGCTATCCCGAAATAACAGCTATGGGCAGAGCAATTCTCGCACATTTCATAATAATAATCAAATTTTGTAACAGGCGCATTTTCTCCGGGCGCGTTGCACCCGTTGATTCAGAGGCGCGGAGCCCTGCTCAGCCGGTTTGTTGCGAGTCAGTGAAGAGGTGACTTTTTCAGAGTTTTTTTTAAGGCTTTGGGGGACTGTGTTTGACGCAATAGGCGTGGCAGGCTGTACCAGGTTGTGGGTGCCGCGACCGAGAATCGGCGTTTCGCGAAGGTTGCGCGTGAGCGCGGTGTGTGGAGTAGGTGCTGTGCTGAGCTGTGCAGAGTACGGGATTGTGTTGATGCGAGTGGCCGGAGTAGTGATGAGAGGTGTCCTGTGTGGATAGCGCGGTGGCATATTATTGCAGTTTTATAAGTGATGCCCTACCTACCTCGTCATTCCACTCAGGTTTCTGCAAAATGTGATAATAGTCAGCATAAACTTACGCGGCGTGAAAATTAAAGGTCTACCCAATCAGTATTCCTTAGCTCTGCCTCAACAAGTCGGCACGTCCGCCTCAAGCCAGGTGCACTGCAGCCTGCGCGCGACTCGCGACGAATTCCACTGCACGCGCAGATTCAATCACGGAGCGACACCTTCGCGCGGAGGTTATGGGGGGCCAAACTTTAGCAGCCTGCGGGCTGTCTTCGATTCTAGAGCTATTGTTGGCAACATGTAAGCATGAACTAGAATAATAATAGTAACGGTGCCGTCCAATAGGGTGCTTGCCAGCACCATTAGTGGATTGCAGAAGGGAGTCCGTTGAAGGCAGCCGAGCCCCCCACCAGAGGGGGCTTTGTGGCTAATTCTTTCACGCTGGGGACAAATGTCTCGGAAGGAGTGGGAGTACCCACACTCTGCCCCACCACACGCATTCTGCCGGTCGACTAACGGGTGGTATTATTGGATACTAACATCGAGAGACCACTCCCATCTCATTCGGGACATATTCAGTCAGTGCTAGGGGCCTCCTTTATATTGGCTGGCGATGGCACAACAGAATGTACACCCACACTCGACACCCACACTACTCAACCATGAGCTATGCAAACTGGCCGGGCTGTTCAATTGTAACCTACATGTTATTGGAACAGCTCACCGTGCACTATGACCCCAATGAAGAGCCCTCCTCACTGCATGCCTTGTATGAGATTTTACACTTCAATGAGGTATGTAACCCTCAGCCCATGCAAACAGCCTATACTGTAATATCTAAACTGTCTTAGTAGTATTCAACTGCTTTAGTCATACAATGTTTAAAAGGTAAATCACTTGCACACTTTCTATAGCACTATACAGGATGCGTTGATAAACATCCTTTTACAGGATTCTGTGTGATTGAAATACCCAGCGGAATTAATCACAAATCAGGTGTGGTGACAGCACAATGTGTTTTGTATGAAATAGTAAAGAATAATGTTCACCAACTTTAACACTTTGTTGAAATTAACTGCTTGCTATGTATGAGGAATGTACAAATGCAAGGGGTCATCAAATATGTATACTTAAGTGCTTGATCGCAGCATTACATCACGTGTGTCACAATAAAAAATGTTTCCATACATGCGTGGGCTGCTACATTTACCTAAATGTAAAAAAATAATGGCATTTGAATCCCATCGCATTTGCGAATCGCAAAAATGATTTTAATCACAAACTTGGAGGAAACTGCTGCACCCTTTGTGTAGTGTGTTCCAGATAAATAATAATCTGAATGAAGACCCTCCAAATAAAAAGGAGGTTGGCATCAGGAAGGACATCCAGCTGTAAAACTATACTCCAATAACCCCACTATTGGGGGGTAACCGACCAACCCAGGTCAACCTCGATAACGTCCGTCTAAACCTGCAATAGCAACCCTGATTCGTGTTATATATATTGGACTTTTTACGAGATGCTTAGCATTCCTAAGATCACAAGTCTGGACCGTGTCAGAAATGAAAAAAGAAAGCAAGACTGGCTATCCATCTCAGACTCAGACTAGCTACGAGAGAGTTGACACAGATGGCTAGGGCATGTCATAATACAGGAAATCCACAACAGAAGAAAAGTACTGAAACATAGAACCACCAGGGCAGAATGGTAGAGCTTTCTTAAATTCCACACAGCATGTTATCAGGCATCCTTGTATAAACACGTTACTTTTGCACAAGCAAGGGAGTTAACAAAAGACAGAGATATGTGTTGGAAAACTGGAATGTGAAAATTGCCAATTGTTAGCAACATCCGGTAAAATGCTGCAATTTTTTACACTATTACTGGAAAACAATTATATTTTGACAAATAAACCGTGGGTATTTTTAATTTTAGAACTGGCACTAAGATACAAGCACACAATGACCAATATATGTGAATGTGACGCACACGAACGGACTCAAATTTTGAGCGTGGGCTAGACACGGAGCCTAGCCCAGAGACACTCAGAGACACCGCACAGTCCTAACATGCTTATTTGAGCAAACTAAGCATTTTGGAAATTTCAATAAAAAAAACAATACCACTGCAGTGAGATTCGAACCTTTGACCCCAGGCACTGCGACTCAGTCCCTGTTTTTCAACAATTCATAACTGAAACACAACACTACAGAGTACTACGTATAAGAGATACTTAAACGTGTATTTACATTGCACCATGATGGGCGTCTCATAGTACCTCCACCCACAGACAAAACTGTCATTGTGCACGTAAAGTTGCGAAGGCCATTTGCCTGGTCGTTTCAGGACAGCTCGATCTATTGCAGCTTAGCAAAAAATGTTGCCTGAACTAAAACACCCTAAATCTTAGAGCCATTTATAAGCATTGCGCTCTAAGGCAAGCACTGCCACTCCCCACTCAACCACTAACAACCGCCATTCGCCGCGTAGTAATGGTCACTTCCATATAAACCTTCAGGTATACACATCCGATCTGCAATGCTTAAGATACACATATACTGCTATACACACGGTGTTTTGAGGTGGCTAAATTAGATCCTGGGTTTGAATTTCATGCAGCTAACCAAGCTTAAATTGCACATTATAATACTCTGGTTCTTTGGTACCTGCCTACTGTGGGCCATTTACTATCAAGAGGTGAAACCACAACGAACTGCTGCTCTCTTAAGAGTTCCAAATGTCCAATCCTCTAGCTCATGACTTGACCCGGATAGACCAAATTGGAATATAATTTGGAAAAGGGTGAACAAAACGTAGACACACGCCGAGAACTACACACCTGGCATGACTGCCAATCATACACCATAACAAAGACAAGGTTTGCTGTAGTATAAATACACGACTGTGCGTGTACACACGACGTAGCATACACTGTGCATGCCGCATACCCAGTAGGTATGTGTATATGAAATGTGGTACTTGTGGACCATTAACCGAAGAAAATACGGACACACCTAAGACTTCCGCATGCACGCATTCAGAACTCGGCGTACAGTGCACACATTCCAAGTCACTCATGACGCCTGATAAGCGGTAAACACCCACTGTTTACCTGTACTGTGACAACACACAGTAATCTACATACAATTAGCTATGTAGAGATGCAAGCTCGGAGTTAGGTTGACACAGAGAGACGGACAGATTGGTGACGGGACAGAATTGACACATCGTGTCGAATGTTCAGTAAAGCAAGCTGAGGAAGGACACGTGGGGAGGCCTTCACCCATCAGCGGATAGATCATGTCTACATATGACCAATGATGATTTTAGCGAAAAATGAATGCATCAGAAACGCTTAAAATGCACACCTACAGCACAGGTGTCTATCACTCGATGATAACACAATAATAAACAACGCAGTTATACCCATGAACAAAAAGGGTTCGTAACCGCTGCACTAGACTACAAAGCATACATAGCTTAGAGTGCGCGCCTAACTACACTGTGGACCTGTCGACATAGGTTGACGCCTCAACACGGGGTGCCGAGTGAGCGGGAACCCCTCTCTAAACCTCTACATTTCGAAAAGCTCAGTAACTCGTCCATTGCTGTTAAGACAGAGTGTAAAGGGATCGTTCACTCACCTCATGTGACGCAAGCTTCGGATACACCTTCTAACACACCACTGCGTACGCCGTAACACTACTGTACACTAATGTCTATATACATTAGTGTACAGTAGTACCGCCTAAGCAGGTAGTGCGTTATCAGCGTGTTACGTACCAGCCAGTGTGTGTGTCAGCGTGTAACCGGCTAGTGTATCAATAAATGTGAGTACCAGCTGGTGAGTATATCAGTGCGAGCACCAACTGGTGAGTGTAACAGCTGGTGAGTGTGGTGAGTGTAGCAGCTGGTGAGTGCGGTGAGTGTAGCAGCTGGCGAGCGTACCAGGTGAGTGTAGCAGCTGGCGAATAGTACCAGTTGCTGAGTGTTACCAACCCGCGAGTGTATC
>JAZEWU010000006.1:8036151-8049025 GCA_036362915.1 Geotria australis | reverse complement strand
CACCCGAGCCGAGATCCGAACCCGGGTCCTTCTTGCTGTGAGGCGGAAGCGCTACCCACTACGCCACCGTGCCGCCCGTATTATATTCAATTCAACTTTATTGTCAATTGTGCCACATGTACAGGACATATAGACGATCGAAATGCCGTTTCTGTCAGACCCCGGGTGTTGGCATGTACATGGACTGGAACACAACAACAAAGGTTTAAAAATACTAGGATAAAATACAAAATACTAAAAATGTTTAATATTTACAAGTTAAGCTAAGCTGGGGGTCGGGGGGGGGGGCTTGTTTTTATTAGCTGCTTTATTAAAAAAAACCATACATGTCTTTATAAGTAGAACAAATGAAGATACTGTATTTCAAACGCTGTGCCTGTGGCTAAGGTGTATCTGCAGCGAAGATGTACCCACACCCAGGATGGAATGACACCTGAGAAAAGATTGACCGGTTACAAATGAGACAGTCAGGCAAATGTGTCGGCGACAGAATAAAATACTGCCACCTTTAACCTGGTGTCGTTAATTTTTAAAACACAGTCCAGAATTTCGTTTTAGGTTTCATTAGTCCACGTAACGTAATGGGCAGCACGTCTTTGAACTGTGTGAGGAAACCGGAGTGCCTGGAGAAACCCCACGCGGACACGGGGAGAACATGCAAACTCCACACAGGAAGGCCCCCGAGGCGAGATTCGAACCCGGATACTTCTTGCCGTGAGGCGGCAGCGCGAGTCACCGCGCGACCGTGCCGCCCACGATGCACCATCAATCTCTCTTTCAAAATCGCCGGATTGCAGAATCGCGACACCACGACCAGACATGCGTGTCCACGTCTACTTTCGCCACGGGGCTTAGGCACCGTCAGGAGAGTGGTGACACCGTGGCTTACGCACCGTGAAACGAAGCCACAAACCTGAGTTTAACATCAGTGGACACCGACCAGCTAGGTCATGGTAAAAAAGCAACAAAAAAAACTCAAGACTAATAAAGTAGGAGGAGGATTTTATTCAGCAGTGGGTTCACAAAGGGCAGATAATGATTACTGTACATTTTACTCGAGGCACATAACGATAAAATAACTTTAAAAATAAAATCTTGACACGGAAATCAAAAGCTATTCTTTCGAGCTTTTCTCATAAATCAAGCCGTGAAAACCGGCATCAATACGTGGAAATCAAACCCAGATTGCCTGCATGGATAGTTGTACCATGCTCTGCAAATTTAGTTTCCTTTTCATGGAAGATATGCAGCGGATTTCAAACTTATGATACGCATCTTGTCAAAATGAAACATTTTATTTTGTGTCTTGCCATTTCTCATTTTAAAATGTTATCGGTTGTATTCCAGAGTACTGGCAATGGCTTTAAGTATCAATCACGCATAGGGATCCATGAAGTTAAGTGTCTAAGAGCGGAGTTGGTTAGTGGGGTTGCAATATGACCAAACCGGTAACAAATGTAAGTTATTTTCACCGCTGACTTTATTAGACTGTGACTGATGATGATGATGACGGCATTTATTAATGTTCGTCTTGCGAGGATACGTCGTGGGAAACTGCCAACATGACGGACATTACAGACAGTGACTTCATTCAGAAGGACTTTGCCACTGTACTTCTCTCCCAGATGTGAAAGTGACAACTGCTTTATAATGATTAAATAATATGACTACGTACCGTATCAAAGAACTACTGCGTTACAACAGCAATAGCTACGGTAATGGAGGCTTCCCTTTGAAAACAAATAAGGATCGGAATGACCTCACGCTTAGAATAGATCAAATACGGCAAGAATCCATCCACGTGGTGCCATGTTTAAGGCGTCAAGGAGCAGCAAGTTACTTCCTCAAATTCCAAGGAGTCGCCTTAGCTCATCATCCTTAATGGGTCGATAAAAAACAGTACCACTTTGTGTGAAAGGAACAGCAGCTGTTTTCTGGATAGACTACCGCCAACCCGCCCTGCGATGGACTGGCGTCCCATCCTGGGTGATCCGCTGCCTTGCGCCCTTTCCCTGCCGGGATAGGCTCCGGCTTACCGCGACCCTGTATTGGAGTAAGCGGTTTTTGAAAATGACTGACTGACTGACTACCGCCAACCGTATATAAATGATAATAGTAATACATTAGATTTTAAAACGCCTTTTCGGGGAACACTCAAGCGTTACAATCAAAGTTGGGACAAAACGACACATCAAAAAATAATTTTAAAAACACAGTTAAGCAGTAAAAGCAACACAAAACAAACAGGTCTTTACAGGAGATTTGAACTAGTTTAGAGTAGCAGCACAGACTTGTATATGGAATTCGCACCAGTTGCTTATGATCACAAACACACGTACTTAACCACTTTGACGACAATTAATTGAATTTATTTCCGGCCTTTCGAGTGTTGCTTTTCTCTCCTTCGCGACGTTTCGCCTCCCAGAGACACTGAAGGCAGCCGAAACGTCGCCACGGATTTTGTTTTCCCAAAAACAACAGCTACGGACAATTAATCGTCGTTTACTTTAACTGCGTGAGTGTCGGGCGCTTTCCTCCGGCAACCGTCTCCGTCACCAGCACAAGCGCTCTACAACAGCGCTTTGCGAGGATCGTCCGTGAGTCAGTTGTGGCGACACCTGCCAGACCGTGATTTGAAGGGAGTAGCTGCGCCCATTCCTGCCGCTGAAGTCACCGCTGTGGGATTAAACGTGTTCGTCCCGCCACTCGGGAGGCGGGGAGGTGGAGAGAAGGGCTCAACCAGGCCGGGCAATTTACACAATTGGGATGTTTCAGTGAGCTCATCTTAACTCTCCACAATCCTGTAAGGGCTTGACTCTCACTAGCCTGTGGTTTGGGTGAATTAGGGTGGTGTTGAGTGTGCGCGTGTCTGGGTGTGTGTGTCTTTGCAGGTATATGCGCGTGTCTGTCTTTTGTTTGGGTGTGCCGGTACACGCGTGCGTCTGTCTGTGTGTGGGTGAGCAGCCCGTGACACCCGGGTCTGTCCTGTGACCTTCTGTCGGCGAGCCTTCGACACTTCACGTGGCCTCGAGGTGCATATGGCCTGGCACGGGCGCCGTGGTGACGTCACCGCCACTTAGTGGCGAATGGCGGTTGTTGTTGTTGCTGTTGTGTGCAGGTATGCGCGTGTGTGTGTGTCCATCGGCAACTGGGAGACAAAGGAGGCCAGACGTGACACCGGCCACACTATTCCCTCGTCTGGTATTCTGACCTTAAATTGGTGCTCTCTGAAAGTACTCGCCCCAACAGATTATATAGGCTTAACGGGGGACCTTTGTCTTCTGTGTGCGATAGGTGATTGGGTGTTCATCACTCTCACACCTGTGCTTGATTTCTACCCCTGGGCCTCTCCTATGTAGACTCGGCCCTATTTGACTATTTGAGTACCAGGGGATGTGTATTAAACATCAGTGCTGGCCCAGCTAAGGCAGCCAGGCCTATCCACTGAAGGAAACCTGACTACCTACTAGTATACCTACCTACATCTCGCGCACCAAAATAAGTAATAAATCACAGCACATTATCACCTGTTTGAATAAATAGCACCGATTACGTGAAAATGTTGCCGGTTTAAGCGGCAGGTATCCAGGCTTTTAAAAGCTGTTATTTTGGGATAGCCGTATCGAGCGCTCCCTCTCTCGCTCACGCCTGATGATGCCCTCCAACGTGGGGGGCGAAACGTCGCGAAAGAGAGAGCGAGAAAGCGCTCGACACGGCTATCCCGAAAGAACAGCTTTGGAAAGCAACCATCAACGTAACGTCTTTCACCGAAAATAACAAAGTAAAACCAGACCAGATTTTTGCAGTAGGGGACGAGGTTTCGTTGCACAGACGTGGACAGTTTGCGTCCCGCGGTTCAGGGGCCTTTTGTGCACCCACCAGATTTGTCAATATGTCAACGGAATGACCTTGCCGGGAGCAAAGACAAATCCTCTGGAGTGAAACGAAAAATGAAACTCGAGGCAAGCCCTAAGGTCATTTAGTGTGTGACCTTGTTAAAAGTCCCCGTGGCCTTAAGAGGCATTGTCAGTGGGAAAATGATTGATTTCTGCCGAATTATTTAACAATGCATAGTGGGATTCCATAAAGATTTTTTTTTCTCATGATAATACGGTCACTATACAGTATATCTATTTCTCAATTCTCAGCGCGCCACTCAATAATTCCCTCGTCAGATGCTGATCCACAATACAGCGTGTGCCCAAATCTATATGTCCCCTGATGTGCTGTCAGTTTGAGACCACATCAGCAATTTTATCATGCCAGAGAAATTCATTTATAAGTTTGAATCGTGTTATTGCTGCTTCAGTGAGGGTTACCCATAAAACCATAAAACTCATAAAACTTCTAAATTAGACCACATCTCCGAACGCGGTGCACGAAGGACACCGTGACTTTGTCAAGGTTTTCTCTTTCTTTCAAAAAGTGGATAAGAAGGAATATTCTCCAAGACGTGAATCAGGCTTATTGATGTCATGGTATAATATAGAGATAAGTTGTTATAGTCAGTAGGCCTTCCAGAATGTCGCTTGAGCAGTCTACAGCCAAAAGACAGGGATGAGTTTCATCTTCTGTGGGGCTCATCAGTGACCTATACACCCACGCTTGTCATTTAAATACTCGCAGCGCGGGAGATGGGTGGGGAGACGAGTGGTCGAATGTGGCAAGATAGAGACTTTATTAGGGAGTAAGGGAGTGGTTGGCTCACTGTGCTGTGAACCCGGCTAGCCGAGTTCGACTCCCAGCAGTGGCTCACATCACTGATGGGTGAGATCTGAACCAGTCCTGTCTCCCCAACCCTCCTCCCACCAATTGTTAAGTGTTTCCCCTGCACGGTAATAATGTCCTGTTTACAGCAAAGCGTTATTGGGTCCCAAAACTCGTTTTGTATTAACGTAGGTTTGGTTCCACGACTCGACGTACGAGAATTGCTATTAAGAGGTGTTTTTTTCTTTTCGCGAAGGAGAGAGGAGGTACGCTCGACAAGGCTATCCCGAAAGAGCAGCTCTTAAGAGCAGTTCTCAAAACTTTTTTTCAGGACATTCCTGCATTTGGATGTGTTGAGCAGTGTTTTTGCATGTGCATACACCAAAGTGCCCAAGGCCAGGAACTGAACGTGAGTTGCAAATATTGTAACACAATGTCACTGTTTCCCAGGTCGTATTGTACAAATTATACGTCGTACCAAGTTCGTTAAAATCAAGTCCAACCATTTTTCTGCGTATATGAGTAGTGGGCCAGCACACATTTTTGTTAGTTTCCTTGGAGCACGAATAGAAATTCCGCACTCTCATGCAAGAGCACAGTCACATCAGACATCCACAGTTAACTTCTAATAAATAATAACTACAATTCATAGCGTGCGCGTATTCGTTCAATGTCAACGAGAGAGAGAACGACTCCGAGGCACGACGAAACCACAGGGAGGCGGGGAGTGGAAAGGCAACCACGCAGTTAGCCGGCGCCAACATTCACCAGACACCGCGTCCTATTTATGATGGTATCGGCCAATTAATGTGGGAGGAAAGTGGCCGTTAGTTTATCATCGGGAGATGGATGATGAGCTCATTTTGCCCTGACCCGCAAAAGTGACTAGCAACCGTCTAATACGTGTCCAAAGGCTGTGACCGCGGTTCCACCCAATCGAACCACGTGCTAATGTTTAGATACAATTACTGCATTCATAACCACGGGGCATTATCAATAAGGCCACCTGCCCACTATAAATCAACTGATGGTTACCATTAATAATTAAACAGGCAGCAACAACAAAAATCAATGTCAATCCTTATCAATATGTATTAGGTAGAAAATAAAACTGAAAAATCAATGTAATGTCCCACCTCGCACCCCACGGATGAAAAGTTAAACACAATACCGCAGAATTATGGAGAAAAATTTTGTGATAGTATGACAGTATATAGGGTGATCTATGTGACAATATCATGGATGGACATTCACTGGTCTGGCATACAGTTACATTTTCACGTTACGTACATTGTGTCACGTTTCGAACACGTGCCATCGAAAATCTAAAGAAAAGTACAAAAAAACCTGCAGAAGCTGAGGATAGAGTTGTGTTTGTACAGGAAGCCAGGCTTCACGGCGTTAAATCACGATGTGTAATTACTTTCTCCCTATTCTTTGAGTGCGGTATATCTACGGATCACCTGGCATGATGGAGAGTTGATGGTTGCTCTTTAAGAGCTGTTCTTTCGGGATAGCCGTGTCGAGAGACCTCCGTCTCTCCCTCGCGACGTTTCGCCTCCCACGTTGGAAGCTGCATCAGGCTTCCAACGTGGGAGGCGAAACACGGCTATACCGAAAGAACAGCTCTGAAGAGCAACCATCATGAATTGAGCCGTGAAAACCGACATCAGCATATGATGGAGAGTGTTAATGTGCTGTCCCCTGCTGGTGAGGCTGCTGAACAGAAGCACGGACCGTATTGGTGCCACTATCGCGCATTTAAGACGCAAATCATCATCATTTTACATTTATAACGCGCACATATTCATTCAACCATCCATCCATTATCAGACACCGCTTAATCCTTCACAGGGTCGCGGTGAGCCGGAGCCCATCCCGGAAGACACAGGGCGCAAGACAGGACTATACCCAGTATCGGACGCCAGTCTATCACAGGGCACCGCCGGAAATTTACTCAGCAGGCCAATTAACCCTATGCAGCAGCGCGTCGTTGGATTGCGGGAGGAAACCGGAGTGCCCGGCGAAAAAACCCACGCGGACACGGGGCGAGAGAACATGCGAACTCCCCACAGAAAGGCATCTGTAAGTAGAGTTCGGAGCGGTGCGGCGGCAGGCTGCGGGACACAAGACTCCATGTACAGCAGGGGGCAGCCCTGGAACGGGAGTGCGCTCGGTCTGTAAAGCCCACGGCCGAAACGGTGTGCCCATCCAAAAAGCTGGATTGTAACGCTGAGCAGGTGTGAGCGTGGACAGCGCTTGGACAAGCTTGCAGGGCAACGGTCAGTGGACACTTGAGGGCAAGTGCTGTACTGTACGTCTATGTTGCTGTGCCTATGCTGCTCGCCTTGACCAACAGGCACGAAGCAGCGTGTTGAGTGAAATATGGTCAAATTACCCGCGTGACCCCCGTGGCATGGGGATGGCCTCACCCGGCAGCAGATTAACAGAGGAGGCCATATATTGCTCACGTCTATCCCGAAAGAGCAGCTCTTAAGAGAGATTTAATAAATATTAGGCAATTCTAACGAGAGCATTTTTTTTATGACCTTGTATATACGCCTCCTTATTCCACAAGATGAGCGTGCCCCACTGTTATGTACAGTGCCTTGAGATGCCCTTGGATCGAAAGTCTGCATAAATATATAAAGCGGGTATTGAAATGCGTCATTATTAAGGCAGCAACGTGTCTCGCTTGTGCTATCAGGGGACGAATGGGGAGGGTGGCTGGGTTTGCGTTGGAGGAGCAAGGGTTTAAAGCAGGGGTTCTCAACATTTTGCACGTCAAGGCCCACTTGGGTCTGGTTTCCACGGGCTACTAGGTGGCGCTCGCGGCCCACTGATGGGTCGCGACCCACCGTTTAAGGCTGGCGGGTTTAAACAAATGTTGCTAAATACAGTGGCCTAGGCTCTAGGAGACCAGCAGCCTCGATTCGCCCGACAATTACGTGTTATTTCATGAGGTGCAACAGGCCCGGATTTATTTATTGGCCACAAATCTACCAAGGCAGCAAATCATACATTTGTGTGCTATTTCAGTGCTCATGGAGGACTATTAACCGGCAAGCAATGCAGTGGCATTTACCAAAAAAAAACATTTACAAAACAGGCCGCGCTCTCTTGATGATGAGAGTGAGAAAAGTTGTAACCAGTACAGCGTTTACCCGCGTAAACAAATGCTACTGGAAAACATGACTCCAAACGGCATGTTGGCTCATGGAGCTACATGTGATTTTTATTGTTGGGAGTCAAAGAGACCCCTGTGTGTTTATTTATTATTATTCATTACGGAAGCAAAGGCGGCCCGAGTGACTCAGTGGGCTCATAACGCCAGCGTTCGGGCACTGAGCCAGCGCCTTGAGAAGCTGGGTTTGAGTCCAGCTCGCTTCTCACGATTAAACCGATTTCTCAAGTGAGTTGATGATCTCAGCCCGGTTTGCTAATGAGATCACAACAACGCAATTTAAAGGTTCGGCTTATCCAGCAATATAACGGCTACATTCTCACTTTGATTGCGCTGCGAGGAACGTCTCTTTGCGGAGCGCGAAATCCTGGCAGAGTGGGGCCATTTAGTCCATCCGTTCATTGTCAGAAATCGCTTAATCCTGTACAGGGTCGCGGTGAGCCGGATCCTATCCCGGCAGTCACAGGGCGCAAGGCAAGGCTATAACCAGGATGGGACACCAGTCCATCACAGGGCACTGAGGGCAATTTTAGTCTGCAAGCCAATTAACCTACGCAACAGCATGTGTTTGGACTGTGGGAGGAAACCGGAGTGCCTGGCGAAAACCCACGCGAACACGAGGGGAGAGAACATGCAAACTCCACACAGAAAGGCACCCGAGCCGGCTACGAACCCGGGTCCTTCTTGCCGTGAGGCGACAGCGCTACGCCACCGTGCCGCTCACGACACGACCCTGCATACACAGACTACATGATAATGAGGCACCACACCTCATTGTCGCTTTCTAGTTTTACAGCTGACACCTGACTTCCAAAGTCTGCTCTTAAATTCTCCCACCTGACTCCCGAGCTTTAGGTCTCTGTAACCACACGTGGGGAGCGGTGGCTCCGAACCCGGCGCCCCTAGTTCGATCACGGTTACACCTTGCGGCCGACACCAGTGACAAATGTTCCGTACGGGTCCTGGGTCATCTCAGCCTCAATTGAGTGCCTGGTGCGGTGTGTAAACATCACCACAAGGGAGACAAAGGCGGCCGGGCGTGGTGCTGCCCACCAACCCCTTCGTGTACCGTGCTGGCCTTCACGGGTGCTCCTAGCCGTAACAGTACTTGACCCTACAGTCTGTTAAGGCTACACGGGGGATTTTTGTCTTTGGGCCGTGCTGGATTGCCCAGTTGCACTGATGATCCCTCCGTAAGAGTCACTGAGCAGCATCGCGAGTAAGGCTGGAAAATTGTCTCAAGGGTGACAACTGAGCCTGTGCGATTACAGATTCTGCCACCTAGGGGTTATGTTCGTCTGCTTGTGACATCACACAACAACTTCATGTGTTAAGCCACAGAGACGATGATGATGTGGTGGTGGTAGAGACATCACTGTCAAAAATGCCTTATTGTTTCCGAGTGTGAGGACCGAGGGAATTACTCACAATGTGGCAGTGTCCCCTCCACTTGGGTGCTTCTAATTGCAGGAAAAAGTGGGGGGGATGGAATCATGTTTCTGTGAAAGTGCGGGTGTCGCTCTACTGCCGCGCCTCATCGCAGCCGTGTGTTCAGAGTGAACACGTGTGGTCAGCAGCGGTCTTATTGATTATGGGGCCCCGGGCAAAATTCAATGTTGACCCCTCCCAACACACCGCTGTACTACCGTTCAGACAAAGATCCCCCGTATAGCCTCAAATGCCGCGAGCGAGTAGCACCTATGAAGATCGTTCAGAAACACCTGTTGGCCAAACATCTTGCTGCACAAGCATCCTCCTGCACACGGGGACCCTCATCGACTGCTGGACTACATGTGCAGATGAATCGCTGTAGGTTTTCACGGCTCGGTTTAATGGAATTGTTCTCAAGAGCCGCGCTTTCGGGATAGCCGTGTTGACGAAAACGCAGTAAGTTTTCGCCTCCCACGCTGGAAGCATCGTCAGTTAGTTTCCACACACAACTAGAACGCCTGATGATGCTTCCGACGCGTGAGGCGAAACGTCGCAACGGAGAGCGCTCGACACGGCTGTCCCGAAAGAACAGCTCTGAAGAGCAACCATCACGAATCCATAACCGTAGCTTTAAACACCTCGATTATAAATGTATGACAACTGGCTCCACACTTATCCTCGGAGTGGCACGCATTTCACAAATGACTCTCGACACAGGGCATGCTTGTGGTGTAAAGCAGTGCATTACTCATGTAGAAGGGTAATTTTCAATGTCACATGTCAAATTACTATTAATGAGCGCCGTGTAAACATTACGATTTCACGGCCGCGCGAATGTCAATGGAATGTGGTGTTCAGCTTCACATTTATAATCGCACCCGGTTACGGTGAGGCACTTATAATGATGTGAGTAATTCTGGTTCATAATATGACACAGTGAGCGGATGTGAACACCAGCTATTGATAGATGATGGTTGCTTTTCAAAGCTGTTCTTTCGGGATAGCTCCGTCGGTCGGTGAAGGACGCCTGATGATGCCTCCAACGTGGGAGGCGAAACGTCGCGAAAGAGAGCGAGGGAGCGCTCGACACGGCTATCCCGAAATAACAGCTTTGAAAAGCGAGCATCGTGCTTTATTATTACAGCAGAAAATACCTAGTGAGCCAGTAAACAATATATAAAATCAGAAGGAAATACTGTACGACAAATTTACAGCATTTTAAACGAATTTACAGCCATAGTAGAGCGCCTTCCATTGCACACGGACTCGTGGGAACAGCTGATGTCAAGTGGCTGAGCCCTGAGTAGGGTTGCCACCTGTCCTGTTTTTCCAGGAAGGTCCTCCGTTTTGAGGAGGCAGCTGTCATGGGAAATGTGTAAGTTTTCAATAAACAAATCAATCTAAAGTCTTTGGACTGTGAGACGAAACCGGAGTGCCCGGCGAAAACCCACACGGACACGGGGAGAACAGTGCTACTCATTGCGTTTAAGCGCAGAGATACTGTTTATATTTGTCGGCCATTATATAAACGTATTTGTTTTTTTCTATAAAGTGATCAATGCGAGAAAACATCTCGTCAGATTAAACATATTGTCGAGGCTTTTGACACACTAACTCATCAGTATTTTAACAATCGCCACTTCTTTAAGTTATCAGGGGGTTATAATTAATAGGAAAAACGACACCGTAATTCATTAGTGTCTCTTCATGACAAGCTAGTAATGAATCAAAACTTCACCGGCGTGATGCGAATTGAAGACTCTCTCACGCGACATTAACGTCAGCTGGTCTCTCTCCGTTGTCTCGTCGTTGTCTCCCTTCGCCGTCTTCCCTCCGTGTCTGTCCCCCCGTGTCTGTGTCCCTCCTTCCCTGTCTCCATAATTCACTGTCTGTCCTTAACGCACGGCGCGAATCCGTCCACATCAATGGGTCCAGCGACCAGCTTGCTAATGGACTCCGGTTTCACTTTCTTTCAATTTTGTGCCAGCCCAAGTCTGCCTGAATAATTCTTCACGCAACCCGTCTTCGCGTAATAATAAGAGACGTTTGCTCCATCGATAATTGTGTCGAGCTTCATAATGAACATCTGGCAGCAAAGCACTTTGAGTCCGTCCACAGTTAGGCCACAACAGGCATCCAATTCATATCTTCAAAAGATATATATATATAATCCTCACTTTCTGGGCGGTTTTGAGACTCGGCCCAAGAAAGTTATTTGTTCACATGAGCGTGCCAGTTTTTCGCTGGTGCCAGTTTTCACATCGCTATGGCATTTGCACTGCCTGCATAATTCGCAACCAATAAAGCGGTGGGGCGCAGTTGAATAGATTTGTAAGCAGGCAGCTTTTCACAAAACGCCTTTCGCTAAGACGGTCGCGCCCCTCCAAAAAACAAGTTGTTTGTTTTGTTGTCCCCCCTCCCGCTCCCGTGCAAGAAATTTTCGGCAAAGTGGGTTTGAGAAGTCGGAGTTTTCACACCGAGAATTGACTCCGATTCCGGCAGAACTCAGCACCCATGGCATCGTCCGTCCTGTGGCTTCTTTGCAGCTTGGGCATGTGCTTGCTGGCCCGGACGCAAGGTATGAACGTCGTGTGTTAATTAATGCATGTTAATATCACATTTACTTTTGCCGTTCAAGTTTTTTTTTTTCAAAATAATAATTCGGCAACGTGCGTCCTGTCTGTGTTCTTGGTGCCGATGCAAATAATTTGCGGCAAGGTGGTTTTCAATTCCCGAGCACAATGCTCGTCTGCTCCAGCGCAGATGTTAAATAGGTTATTTTTTCAAAATAATAAACACCGGGAAATGTGTTTGTTGTGTTCTGTGCGAGATGGGAATAGGGTGCGCTATCGAGCAGACTGGCCGGTATAGAACGCGTTAAGCAGAGTAATTTGCTCGCAGAGAAAAATAATTCAACAGAGAATTGTTGAAGTCAAATGATTGTGCTGCCACGCTTATCTCTGTTGGCATCCCGACGCAATCAGTGAAAATTCCATATTCCTATCGTGGGGACCATATCACGAGAACTGCTTTTTCCTGAAATATTGTATATCTCCGTTGGAAGTTTAGCTACCCAAACTGTGTGGCTCTCTCCTCTCGGAATACGGTTTAAGTTACGTGCACAATAAAATGTTTGCAATAGTCACACAGTGTAGTGAAGGTACCTGTAGTCATTACCTTAATCCAAATTAACAAAACAAAAATCGAAATTTCTCAAAGCTCTCTCAAGCGTTGAGCTGTGCTTGTCTCATTTGGTGATACTGGTCATTGGTGGAGAATCCACGTTGCTATGGCAGGGCTCGCTGTCATCGTAGATTGACGATATCTCTGCACTGTCCGCCAAGCTGGGCAGCCTCACCAGGTGGGGCTCACAAATCGCCCGTTCGGGACACGGCTATCCCGAAAGAGCTGCTATGAAGGGCAATTCTCACACATCGAGCAGTGGGAATCGACATCAGTACGTTTTGTAGGTATTTTTGTTTAAGATCACATTGGTCTGCTTTCAGTAATTAACTGCGTAATGAGATGTACACCTGATTATCCTATAAGAGG
>JAZEWU010000006.1:8015081-8036038 GCA_036362915.1 Geotria australis | reverse complement strand
CGTGATTCTTTTCTAGAGGGTCCTGCCATGGTTTTGCACTGTACGGGCCGCTGCTCCGACACGATCCCAATCGATTAATCTGCAAGTGTGTGGACCTTGACACGGGCACACGATGGCCTACTCTTGCGAACCACGTCCCGGGATCCTCGAGGTCCCACTTCTAAGCAGTCGGTGCGCGTTATTAACCAGGGCGGCCGCCGGGAACAAACCACGACCCTCCGCCACAAGTGGGAAACGCGCTACTTGCTCAGCCCTGCGTGGCCGCCCGACATTTTGCAAGCACATGCCATCATCCGACTTGACACTTAGCCGCTTACGTCTGGACGCCTCCCGCTACAAAGAAAAATGTGCCCACTGTGTCTGGACGGCGTCTTGAGATGTGGCCGCGCATTTTTTGGCGGCAAGACGGCGCCAGTGGTAAAATCCGCGCCAGAAAGAAGGTCCTGGCCGAGGAGGTTCGATTCCCGCCTCGGGCACCTGTGAGGAGTTCGCGTGTTCTCTCCGTGTCAATGTAGGTTTTCACCGGGTACTCCGGTTTTTCCCCACAGGCCAAAGACTTGCTGCGCAGTGGTAACATCTTAGTTTAGAAAGGGGGGGCCTTAGAAAAAGCCAACGGTGCATCAGAGGTGGTCTCAGTGAAGGCAGAAGAGGCAGAAAACGGCCTCAGAATTGGTCAAGAGCCTTAGCTGGTATTTTGCCCAGGGCCTCCAACAACTTCTGGCCATCCGTGTGGCTAACTCCCAGCACGCACATCACATCCGCAGGCCAATTAAGGCTATGCAGCAGCGTGTCTTTGGACTGTGGGAGGAACTACAGGAACGAGAAGACGATCCCGGGAAATCCGGGACAGGTGGAAACCCTAGCACCGAGGCCCATCAAGTCGAGGCGTCGAGGATCTACGATGGGAGGTTAATCATGGGTGGCGGCACACCAAACCCAGCGATGGCTGGCTGTCGATTGGCACCCGGCACCCGGCCCCCTCAATAACTCGTTGACACTGCAGCCTGTTGTTTAACCGCTCGCTCGGGGTAGGACGACACTGGATAATCAATGATGCACGCGCACTAAGCATAGGCGTCCTTCTGAGGGGTTTCGTGGTAATATTAGAGTCAGACAAGAGCGCGCATTTGTGTAACGTTTCCACACGATTTGCAATGTTGGCAACTGGTTGTCGACAAAATGTAATCGCTTTCCAAAATGCATAGGTTTGTTTACTCGCGAATTTGTAAGCACATGCACGCGATTATGGGGTTTTTTTCTATAAACGTCCGCAATTATAAAAGTTCTGCCATGGGAATGTGGAATCTCCACCACTGGTTCAGAACCTCCGATGAGATCAGTGCCCTCTCAATGCTCATTCCAGCAGGAATATACTGAATGGGACAAGTTTGTCTACCGGGTTCAAATCCCGGCTCAGGTGCCTTTCTGTGTGAAGTTTGCATGTTCTCCCCGTGTCCGCGTGGGTTTTCGCCGGGCACTCCGGTTTTCTCCCACAGTCCAAAGACATACTGCTGCATAGGTTAATTGGCCTACTGACTAAATTGCCCCCCAGGTGCCCTGTGATTGTTGTCAGCAACTCGCATGTTTGTTGTGTCGCAGGAGTCCCGTAAAGAGCTTGCAAGCTCACAGGGTATTTTTCTGCTGTAATAATAAACATCTATCTGTGATGGACCGGCGTCCAATCCTGGGTATAGCCCTGCCTTGCGCCCTGTGTCTGCCGGGATAGGCTCCGGCTCACCGCAACCTTCTCCAGGATTAAGCGGGTTCGGATGATTATGATGAGGAGTGCTCTCAAGAGCTACTCATTCGGGATAGCCGTTTACGCGCATCCCTTCGAGGTGTTTCACCTCCCACGTTTGGAGGCATCATCAGGCAAGGTACTGTAGGCGAGCACCTATTAAGGCCGGCACTCGATGCGGAGGCGTGTCCCATGTTTATGATAACGGAGCGCATCACAAACTCATCGTTCTATTGCTAATGAGCACGGCCAGGAATCGAACTCAGGTGAGCGAGATCATAGCGCGGTGCGTTCGGCGTCTGCTCAGCACGCCTCGTACACGCGTCCTCACGGGAAACATCAGTTTGTATCGAAGCTGGAAGCAAGCGGGAGGGGTGAGCAAGTTACAATATCTCAGGGCACAGGTGGGCAGCTTATTCAGGACAAATAATAATATAATAATAATAGCATTATCGAAGCCGAGCTGAAAGACAACGATGTCCAGAAGCTGACCATCGTGCTTCGAAGAATCGCAAAGAAGAAGCTAGAGCGCCTTTCACCCGAGGGTCACAAAGCCCTGCACAAGGGCCGCGGAGAGAACCGCATGCCAACAACGACAGAAAAAAAAACTAAAACAAAAAACAAAGCAACAAAAATTAAATGATTAAGGCGAATACGCTGAAAGGTCGTGAAACTGGCAATCTTACGAGCGGCAAAAAATCTGCCAGCGTCCCCTAAGATGGCCGTCACTTCGTGTCTTTGGACTGTGGGAGGAAACCGGAGTGTCCAGATTAAATGCTTTTTTAATTGACGTATATGTATTGGAGGGGGGGCCGGGGCGGTCATCAATGAATTTTGCCCTGGGCCCCAGACCCACTAATCTGAGTGTGGTCGCCATGGAAACGGAGCCAGTCGGAGTCACGACTTTTCTGTCTCTGCAGTCACTCCGGCAAACAGGGAGCCGCGTGGTGGCGGCACACGGCCTGCAGCCAAGAGCCCGAGTCGGCCAAGTGACTTTGTGCCGTGAATCCTGTACACTGGGTGTCAATATCGCCACGTTTCACCAGCATGCGTAATCTGTTAAGAGAAGATGTCCTTTGTTTATTGATGTGCAGATGTCTCGCGTCCGTTTGCTGAGTAATGGACATATTAACAGACGGGATGTCGGGTGTCTCCACCTGTAAATAATGTACGGTATTTAAGGGAGCGTTAAGTGAGGATTTTATGAATTGATTTGATGAATTCAAGCACCAGCTTGGTAGACGTGACAAACTTGTCGGGAGTTGGAGGGTTTTTGATAAGAAATGTGGCATAAAAACTACTAAGTAGCCTCGCCTCGAATCAAAAATGAATCGTATTACCACATCGTTTATAATAGACTCACAACGAAAGTCCCTTACGCCACGATTTGAGGGCTATCTTAAAACTGCGTGCTGTGGATAACAGTCGTCAAAACGCAAAATTCACTGATGTAGCTTTTCGCAGCTCGAAGCATGAAAATTGCTTTCCAAAGCACCAACGTGGGAGGCGAAAGGTATCCTCAGGCGCTTGAGAATGCCACCAACGTTTGAGACGAAACGTCGCGAAGGCGAATGGCAGAGCGCTAAGTGACACGGCTATCACGATAGAACATCTTTGGAAATTGGGATCAAGGTAGAAGCGTTCACGTCGCGATCCCTGTCAAGGAATACTTGGTATTACCTGCAAATTCTACCAAACACTTCGAAGCCGAGGAGCTGAAAGACAACGATGTCCAGAAGCTCAACAGACGCCAGAAGCCCCTCAGTCTTGAGCAAGAAGAGAGGCCAATGCCCGCCTTTAAGGCCAGCACTGACTTATATCTCTAAATGTTGAAGGGCTGTCTGCAACTAAAGAAGAACTTGTTGCAATGGGAAACTGTCATGTAACCATCACGCTTCGAAGAATCGAATCGAATTCGAATTTTTGGAAATCAATTCTCACGATCTGTGCTTGTCGTGAGAGTGTCTGCATTGTGGCGGAAACTGGTTTTGCACATTCTAGGCTAAAAAGAAAGCCGTTGTGTGTCGGCCAATAAGCTTTAACAATGCATTGCGACTCATTAATGTTGCATGGTTATGCCACAAGTATGTGTGGCTACCCGCACGTTGGAGCCTTTGTAAAAAGGTGTTCACTTGGTGTTTAAACATCTTAACACTGTTCTTATTGCCGGTAAGGGTAAAAACGTTTTAAGTTTCCGTAATGTTGGAGCCTAATTGACGAGTACTCCATCACGGAATCTGGCCGGATGTGCGGACGAGCCGAGATGAGAATCAGCTGACGGCAGCGACTGAGACGTTGCTCGGTGTGATGAATTCGTCAAGATGCGTTGGGTCCCAACTCAAGATTAAAACCTACGGCTCCTTTCACTGGAAGCCAACGCATTCGTTCCAGAACTGGCGTCAAGTGGAAAACAACGATCCGCACCGGTTGAATAAAACCCATTCGTCAGCAAGACGGCGGTGAGAAATGTGAGTCACACACAATCGCGCCCCTACGGGCTGCAGGTTTAGCCGACGGCCAGGACTAATGGATACGTGAGAATGCAGAGTACATTGAGCCCCGGTAAGAGGGGGGCACAATGTGGATAGGTTGTGCGATAGCTGGCAGCCGCCTCTGCTCGCTTCACTGAGCCACAAATAGCCCCGTGTCTCCATGCAGCCCACACTGATAAGTGCGCGGCGCACACACAATCGCACCCACGTCCCAAGGCCGGCCTCATTAGAGCGGCTGTAACGATCATAAATCGTCGGTGCTCATTACTGACTCAGCGGGGGGGGATAGAGAGCCGCGAAAAGATGCATGTTGACGATTTTTTTTTTATTTCGCTCGAAATGTGCACTCCGCTTTTGCCCGATACTCTAATGAGGTCCGCCGTGTTGTTGATGAACGTGTTGAGTTTTTGTTTCTGGAGACCAAGGTCTGATTTGAGTTCGCAACCTTTCCCATCGCGAAGTCAATCGCTTTATACAGTGGTAACATCCGCGCCCCACAGAAAGAAGGTCCTGCCCGAGGCGGTTCGATTCCCGCCTCGGGCGCCTTTCTGTGCGGAGTTTGTCTGTTCTCCCCCTGTTCTGCGTGGGGTTTCTCCAGGTTCTCTGGTTTACACCAATAACTAAAAAAACACTCCTTAATTGGCCGATAATATCATCTTATATGTACAGCATTAAGCGGTTTATGACAATGGATGGATAAGACTCATTGTCTGACATAGAGGCCGACCCAGGACACGCTGGAGGGATTATATCATTTGGCTGGCCTGGGAACGCCTGGGAATCCCCCAGGAAGAGCTGGAATCTGTTGCTGAGAAAATGGATGTCTGGTCCACTCTCCTTGGACTGCTGCCACCGCGACCCTCACCAGGACAAGCGGTTTACAAAATGGTTGGATGGATGGATGTCTCCCAAATGTTGGCGCCGGAGACGTCTGAATATGCCTCCAACGTGGGAGGCGAAACGCCACGAAAAACAGAGAGCAGGAACACTCGACACGGCTGTCCCGTAAGAGCAGCTGCTGAGAGCGATTCTCAAAGGAGCCTTTTCCAGTGCGGTGCACCTCACCTGGGGAGGGAGTGGGTCTGGCGATGCCGGCTTCTCTCCGAGATGGCGCGCGTGTGTGCCGGATGGATCTCTGTTGAAGGCCCCGTGAACCGTTCGCAATGTGGAGCAAGCTAAACCGGGTCACATCGATCTGAAATCAATCCAGAATGCACTCGGAATACTGTAAACCAATACAAACCGGTTTAACCCCCCTCACAGTGACGTGGGCAACACGTGGTGTCCGCATGAGGATTTAGCAGGTGTCACCCATCAATCCTCCATCCATTGTCAGAAACCGCTTCATCCTGTACACGGTCGCGGTGAGCCGGAGCCTATCCCGGCAGACACAGGGCGCAAGGTCAGGGCTCTACCCGGGATGGGATGCCAGTAAATCACAGGGCACCGGGGGCAATTTAGTCCGCAGGCCAATTAGCCTATGCAGCGGCATGTCTATGGACTGTGGGAGGAAACCGGAATGCCCGGCGAAAACCCACACGGACACGGGACGTCACCCATCGCTCGTAACCTGCCTCTGCCCATCTGTCTCTACCTTCGGGTTGCCACCCGTCTGGGAATTGCGTTATGATGACAGGAATTGATGTGTGCCGAGGATGCGCCGTTAATTGTGTTAAACTTACGACATCACGCTGCAGATTTGTCATCGGCTAAGGCTGACTGACAAGTATCTGGGTTTGCTGAGTGGAAAAGCGGGTCACGCTCCTCGTTATGGGCCTGTGTTGCCCATGTGTTCGCCTGCCTGCCTGTGCCCGTGAGAACACTTTCACAACTTCCACAAGTGTGCACGGAAAGAACCGTAAGGCACTTGAGCACAGCCATCAATGCAGTGTCAGTTCAAGTATAAGTTCCATTCGCGTTTTCAATGAAGCGATTGACCGAGTGAAGCTACCCAATCATGTATGCATTTCGCGGCTCAATGTATGAGAATTGCTCTGGAGAGCTGCTCTTTCGGGATAGCCTTGTCGAGCGCTCCTCCTCTCCGCATCGCGATGTTTCACCTCCCACGTTGGGGGGCCATTGTCAGGGTGAATAAATCTACAATTATAGATTCTGGTGGCGTTAAAACAATGTACGAGCCCACGATTTCTCTATTATGAAGTGACATTTCATAACGAATTACAGCCCTTTGTCAATTCACCGCTGAACGAATGTTCTTCCCAGGCTGCTGTGGCCGTGGATGCTGTTTGACCATACTTCACCACTCTGGCTAGTGCGGTTTTGTGAAGAAGAACCTCCAGGGACCAGATCAGACGGACAGGGCGACAGGAGGAGGACTGAACGATCTGCCCGTTAGGTGCCACCGTGTCAGGACTTCCCCCCCCAACTCCAATAACCGCGTGACAAACGGCTTTATTTATCTAAGTGAGGGCCCACTGAGATCTATCTCTTAAGAGAAGCCGTAATGCCTCGCTGTGTTTATTAGCCAAGTGCCGCGGTGTGACCGAGGAGCAGAATTGCATATTTTCTCAAATGTCCCCCACGGTGTCCTTTGGCAATTCCACACACGGCATCGCGCTTTGATTCATTGCCTCGACTCGAGTGCGGGGAGAGATTGGTGAGAGCGTAGCAGGGTGTCACAGGCTTGTAGGTGGTGGGCGATGCAGGGAGTGAGGGGGTAGCAGGGTGTTCCAGGTTGTAAGTGCGCTGATGTAGAAGCGACATTGCGCAAAGAGTGCTCGTGAGCGCCGTGCGTGGAGTAGGTGCTGCCAGGCGCGTTGCAGCCGCGGGTGTTGCGACACCCGCACTTTCACAGAAACATTATTCCATCCCCCCCACTTTCTCCTGAGGTAGTCTCATATCTTATGTTGCGACACCCGCACTTTCACAGAAACATTATTCCATCCCCCCCACTTTTCCATGCAACACCCGCGGCGCGCCTGGGTGCTGCGGTGAACCGCGCTACAGTGTGCGTCATTGCCTCGAGGTGAGCGGCCGGAGTCGTGACATGAGCTACTGCGGGTGTCCCGTCCGGATGGCGCGTTGGCAAAGCAGTACTGGTTTGTAGCCGATTCTGCGACGGTGTTGGACACCTGAATGCCCACAGGAAGGCATGTTTCACAACATTTGTGTGATCCACCAACCCTCGCCTCCACAGAGCTGGATTACAGGCCACGTGCGGCACAGCCCAACCGCAGTTGGGACATGGCTCAGAATGGCGGGTTTATGACCCAGCGCTCACATCACCGCGCTACCCATTCTCATCAATCGTGTTTATTAAACACGCAGATCGCCAGTTTAGGTTTATGTGTTGAAAACTGCGTCAGTAAGTGTAAACTATTCCGCGACACATCTTCCTTGACGCACTTGATCATCCTTACTGTCCATACATACACGTAGAGTGGGCATGTTTAAATATCTAAACATTTCACGTTTGATAAAAACGGATTAAGTGTGTATTTACTGTCGCGAGAAATTATATATCTGATGTGTCCCCGAGGCCTAAAGCAGCCAAAATATCAACATGTTTATTTTCTCTTAGCCGCCATGACAAATAATCTATTATTTATAATTATAATTAGCCCGGGTTCATTAAACGAGTGATAGTGTAAAATGTTGTCTTATGCTTTCTGACGCTTGTTTGCACGTATCGAACATCACGGTTAGTACACGCCACACATAAACGTGATGTAAAAACCATTGTTTTAAATAAATGGATTGGTGGGGGGTAATTTTGTTCCTAGCGAATTAGTCTGGAAAGCTTTTATAGTTGGCCAAATGGAGGGGTCAACGTGACCGTCAGCAAATACGAGACAGTAACAGACGCCTCGCCTTCGCACAGAGTAAACAGTGACACTCAGATTAAGATATTTCGGATTTTGAAGGACACTTTTAAACATTTGGATATTATAATTACGTATAAATTCATCACGTAACCTCATTGTGGTGGAGGCTGTTTGTGTTCCAATGAACCCCAGAGCTATGCACTGGTTTTCACGGCTTGGTGTATGAGAATTGCTCTCCGTAGCTGTTCTTTCAGCTATGGATGGCTGTGGAGAGCCATTCTCCCCAAGAGCTACGTCAGCTGGAGTCTTGGGACGTTCGGCAAATTCCCATCAATAATCGCAAACAAATTCCAACATTCATTATTGCATCGATGTAGGTTTCCACGGCTCTCCGGAGCTGCTCGTTCATTATTCACTACACCAAACGAGTGTCTATATAACTACGTGAGATTTCGAGCCTATTGAATGGTATCGAATCGTATTGTAGATTTTTCAACCCGGGCGCATGATGTCTCTGGAATGATACCAAGCGGAGCCGGCGCGCCGTACATCGATACGATGAAATCGGGGGGCACGATGTCCGACGTTTCGCTCCGCGTTCCGGGAGCTCGTTCAGGGACTGTGGGAACGTTCGGCTGAGCGAGTCGACGCGGTTGACGCTTTAGATGAGCGCTCGCAGCGCGGAGCGGCGCCTCTTAGGCAGCAGAATGTGGCCTCACGCGGACTGCAGCTCCGTCCAAATACACAGCCAAACACAATAAACCTTGCAAAGTACAAATGCCAAACACCTGAAAGACAGAAAAGGATTATGCGTAAGCCAGAATGCCTGCTCTGCTATTTGCTGAATTATACAAGCTAAAATGTTCACTAGGTCAAACCCGTCCCGAGCCCCCTTAACTCGCCCCGTGCCCAACTAACTCGCCCCCTAACGCGGCGACTCCGTGTCCCCTTCCCCGGGCAGAGCACGAGGAGCGGCGCTTCGATGGCGGCCACGATTTGTCGGACAAGTCCGGGCCGCTGGTCGCCGGGCCGCCGCCGCCGTCGGAGGCCGAGGCCGCTTCGCCGCTCGCCAAGTGGCAGGACAGCCAGGCGCCCGACAAGCCGCGCGGGTCGCCGCCGCACGACATCCTGCGCCTGCTGCAGCGCGGGCCTCCCCCCCTGCACGGGGAGCCGCCGCGCGACGACGGCCAGCAGGGCTCGGCCAAGGGCGGCGGGAGCCACCTGCTGCAGCTGCTGAGCGAGCGTCACGACGGCGGCGGCGGCGGCGGCGGCGACTTCCCTCCGCGCTTCGTGACGACCAACGCGGTCGCGGCCGCCGGACCCGCCGCCGGCGCCGGCGGCGAGGAGTGGAGCGACGGGTTCGGAGTGGCCGGCACGGCGCCAGCGGACTTCTCCTGGGAGCAGAGCCGCTTCGACAATTCGCACGACTTCGAAGAAGACCCCGAGCCGGACGACGAGGAGGAGGAGGACGAGGAGGACGAGGAGGCGGCGGAGGACGCGGAGGAGGCGGAGGAACGTGACGAAGGCGAGGAAGGTGCAGAGGATGAAGAGGAGGAGAGGGAGGATTATTACAGGGAGAGGGGGGCGGAAGAAGACGAACAGGATGAACAGGAGGAGCAGCGAGAGCAGGAGCATCAGCAGGAGCAGACGGGCGCCGGCCTGGAAGAGGAGTCGCCGTACGGCGGCGAACCTCACGAGGCGTCGACGACGTCGCGCGACGGGGAGGAGGAGGAGGAGGAGGACGCGGCCACGACGCCCGCCGAGCCCCCGTCCGCCACGGCCTCGCCCGGAGACCCCGACCGGCCCCCGCCGCCGGACTGGCACGACGCGTCGACGCACGGGTCCGCAGCGGCCGAGGACGCGGGGGCCGCGGAGGCCGCAGGGACCCCGGTGCCGACCGCGGCCACCGAGCGGCCCACCGCGTGGACGGACGCCCCGGCCACCGAGGGAGGAGACGCCGCCTCCGACACTCTCGCGACCGACGGCGTCGGCAACGGCGATGACAACAACAACAACAACAACAATGGCGACGGCGAGGAGGACACCGAGGACACCGACGACGCGGATGACTACAGCGAAGCGTACCCGACGCTGGCGGTGCCGACCGCCGGGTGGCGCGGCGCCGACGCATCGGAGGAGCCCGTGGGCTCGGCCCTGCCCACGGACGCCGCCGAAGAGATGCCCGACGTTCGCACCGTGTCCGAGGTGGAGGGCCGGCGCCGCGTCCCCACGCAGCCGCCGCCGCCGCCGCCGCCGTGCCCGGGCAGCGGGTGCCCCTCGGACGAGCACGGCACCATCATCGCCATCATCGTGACCGTCCTGTGCGCGGCGCTGGTGGTGGCCGTCATCGCCGTGTGGTGCTACAAGAAGCGGCAGCAGCAGTCGTCCACGTTCCAGCTCAACGGCAAGGGCCAGTCGAGGCAACGGGAGAACATCGAGATGCACCAGAGTGTGTAGGGGGCCACACCGCGAGCGTTACGAGTCGTCAACAATGCCGCGGCAGCCTCCTCTCGGTCATCTCGGGGATGATTACAGCGCGCGGGCTTCAGTTCGGTCGGAGATGTTACGGAGATGTTACGGGACTCGGCGCCAGAAGATTTCACGCACCCGCGCTGCCCCATCGCTGCTGCGGGCTTTAAGGGTCGGTGGGCTCCTAGAAAATAGTCCGCGAGATATTAAACTGTGGGTTAAGACATTATTATTTTTTCTTCTCCGTTTGTGATCGGATTGCCCTTGCTTAGCACGTCCAGGTTGGTTGCCGTTTATGATTACTTTCGTTTGAAAGAAGGAAAAAAAAACCCCGCTGAAATGATGGAGAGTTGGGAATGGTTGTGGTCGCGGCTTTGTGTTGTTGTGAGGTTACGATCATTCTGTAAACGCCTCCACAATCACGACCCAGATCATCGTCATGCCCGTTAACTCGACGGGAGTAATCATAATCGTAACCGCACACTAAGATCACATCGCTCTGAAAATACCAAATAAGAGTTAAACTGTACAATTTGTAGCAGTCAGTAATCGCCCTGATTTACTTCTTTAAAAGTTAATCAAGCCTTCGTGGTTGGGAAGTAGCATGAGAAACCTCACTCCAGCTAAACACTTAATTCTCACGGGACATCTGTACTGCCAGCAACTCCTGCATGGCTCTACAGTTCTCGATCAAATACGTTTAAGTTGCATTCGGTCTAAACCCATCTCTACCACTAGCTGAGCCATCGACTGAGAAACACGCGCAACTATGAGCTTAACAACAATTGCTTGAAACGTGTATTTGTCTATGGCTACCCGCACCGTGTCGCACACTGAACCTTCGACCCAGACAGGTGGCCGGTTCGATTGCCCGGCAAGGACGATGAAAACAAGGGTGTTAAGTTTCTCAAATCGCCTCTGTCCACTCAGTGGTACAAATGGGTTCACCGCAACTTAGTCGACCGGCAGGTTGCGTGTGGTGGGAGGCAAAGTGTGGGTACTCCCATACAGGGGTGAAAGTAGCTTAAAATCTGACCGGTACCATCGCATCACAACCCCCTTTTCCCACCTGTACTGAATGCTTCAGCCACTTTCTTACCGGTATGCCGTACCGACTTACTTTCACCTCTGCTTCGTATATTTTAAGACGTCTGAACAGCGTGGAAGAGTAGCCCTAAAATACAGTCTAGAGGGCTCCCTTGCACTCCCTCTAGTGGAATCCCTGCTGCCGTGAAATTGCAGGGCTGCACGTTTACCTATAATCGATATAATTACCATGAAATGTGACTCCTGACCGAAGCCCGACAACAATCGCTTGAACACAACATGTACGGTTTAGTCCAGTCGCATGAGGCGTTTCAGGTCGATGCAAATAACTTTTAACGCAAACTGATTTTCACGTAAGCCCATAGTCCTGTTTACCTACAGTCTGGAATGCGGGGCGGGAGATACTGGTGACTCGGAGAGTGTCGCGAAACAAACTCAAGTGAGAAAGCGAGACTGACGAAATAGTTGGTGACAATTCGATTTGGCTAAATGCCACGAGGTCTCTGAGCGGCGTTCCGTTAAGAGTGGCGGCCACCCTTAACTACTTCTCAAACGTCACCTTCCCAGCACAGTGTGTCGAGTCGTTTTATAAAATGATCCGGTATAGCAGCTTACCACAGTGAACATTATTTCATTTGCAAGCCCTCCATAAACAAAAGTAAAATGTTCCAGGCACTGCATATCGTATCAACACTTCATACCCAAACAACTAAGCCACCTTTATAATGTGTTGATATTTGATATCAGTAGCATATTGGGAAGTAAATATATATATTTTTTATACTGGTAAAATGTTATTCTCGAACACAAGTCTGTAAATGCATATTACTGACAAAGCAAAACCAGTTAACCACTTATTGTGATGGTTGCTGATGAATATGGGAAAGTCAATCGTGAAACCCCGGCCCTAAGTCTGCGGCTTTACAAAAAACAACATAAATTTGTGGTCGTAAGGTCACTGCCCAGTTCTGAGTTGCTATTTGTGTTGATCTCTGAGCCATTAGTTAAGTCTATAACCTATTTTATCCCTAGATTTATAATCGTTGTTATCATTTCGTAAAACTAGCGCCCCAGCAGGATTAGAGTTGTTTTTGTAAAACTCAACTGTTTACGGCGCCTAAGCAGAGTTTTAATCGGTGTATATTACTATCCACTGTGGAACATTGATCACAATCATGGACATTAAGAAAGCAGGACAAAATCTAAATCGTGCGCAGAGAAGCATTTTGCGAGGCGCACGCTTGGAAACACACCGAGACATCGCACCGTATCGACGGCAAAGAAACGTGATGTTCGCTTGCTCGGGACACGTCGCGAGACGGGGCGGCGGCCGGCGGTCGAGACGGGCAACGGAGTGGCAGCCAAAGGAGCGAACGGACCCGAGATTACGTCTGCTGCAGAGACGGAGCCGTGAAATCAACTCGCGCGGCTTGGCGAGGCCTTCATCCAGCAGTGGATAGCTAGTGGCTGACAGAGATGATGGGTGGCCTCGTAACTGCCTACTTTGGTCACATGACAGGAACGTCGATGACGGCAAATAATGTAAAGGGCTCATTTGATTCTGCTGGAATTGGAGTTTCACAATTTACGGTGTGCTGCCATGTGCCTTCTCACCGTGCACAGCCACAGGCTTCCGTCTCTCTAAAGTGAAATATTCCCTCGTTGTGCAGGGGGCAAACAGCTTTATACCCTGCGGTTCTGAAGCCTTTAAACGCTGCCTTGTTGGTGGCACTAATTACCACCCCCTGCAATAGAAACAAGATAATACAGTAGAATTCCTTTTATCTGTGTTGTTTGAAATGAACATCGCGGATCCCATTATCTGTGGAGTTGTCTGAAAATGTACTCAATTTACACGTGAACAAAAATGGAAAGGGAAGTTTGGAGAATAGCAGACCAATCTACAGTGCAGTTTGGGAAAACCTGCGGATGATTGTGGATAGTAGGAGAAATAACGATGCAGATAATAGGGCTTCTACTATAACCCCTTGGCAATCACACACAGATGCCTCAGCAAATCATACGGTATATGAAGCCACACGCGGCTCGCTTTGTTAAGTATTCGTGTAATTAGATTTTTAAGTATTCGTGTAATGTTGTAGGGGTTGTTCAATGGTAACAATAGGATATGTCGCTGAGTGTAACTTAATTCTATCCATAGACGTAACGTTTGACTACTATAAGACGTAATGTATAAAATGGTAGGCGTAGTTACAAATCTAGCCAAAAATTACGCTGCTTCTGTATATTTCCTGAAAAATGTCTGTGCACTCGTGCAGAAAATAGTTATGTAGCATGGTGTGTGTTTATCTTGTCAGTTTGTAAAGTATCGTGTGGTGATTAGCGCGAATGTCTGCTGGCAGGAGTGAGGATTTTGTAAACAGGACTCGCATGTAAACTGGATTTAAATCACAGAATAGTTCCATGAAAAATATATAAACGATCGTTTGATATAGCATTGGACAGGGAGCGTGGGTTGGGTAGTTTTGCATTAAGGCATTTGACATATGTGAGGTTCCAATAATAAAATTTGCAGAATTTATTAAACGTTTACTAGCGCGGTTACAAGTTTCTAATACAAACTTAAAGTCTGCACATGCACACATGCGTCATCCTCCCGTCAGTGTTCTGTGAATTAATTCCGCAATCGATTTGACTCGACCTGGGATTCTCACAAATGAGTTCGTCATACGTTTGTGTCCAAGTGTCGGTAACTCGTTTTAGCAACCGTGTGCCGTTAATATAATGAAGTTTCTCCAATATGGCATGGCCACGTGAGTTGGGTGTAATGAAAGCTTGGATTATAAGTTGGAATAAAGCGACATCCCTGTGAACTAAATGAGCATATAATGAGGCCATGGGAGGCCTTTCACATCATTTTACAGTTTCATCCCAAAATGGGGCTACAAGACCGGCCCAACCACCTGTGAATGTGGAGAAGCAGACCATACTATGGAACACTGCCTTGTCTGTGCTCTATTACCGAACCCTGCAGCTCAAAAGACCTTGCGGAGTTCAATGAAAATGCAAGGGCCTGTGTAAGGAATTGGGAAACTGTAATTTAACCATCGCGCTTCGAAGAATCGCAAAGAAGAAGATCCCAAAATGCGTTCAAGTCTAATCCGCGTGGAGCCAGGAGATGGCGCCGAGTTTGGCACCGAGAGCAGACTGCACGGCCACAATGTCTCCTTTGTGAGCGACAGATCAGACATTTACCATTCCACGCAAAAAATGTGTTTCAATACGTCCCGTATAAAGTGTGCTGGGTTCGTGCAGGAAATGAATCATCAAACGTTCGTATTGACCCAACGAAAACCGTCTTTGCGTCACGTTTCAATCTCCTGGACGTGCCAAGTATCTAAATCCTCTGGTTGACACACACACACACATACGTGGGTGCACGCGCGGAGTGGGGTTGGTGGATCATGCAGACACCGCACATGAGACGGGACTTCGAAGTGGGCAGCACATGGCAGTACGGCCTCCAATTGGGGAGGCGAAACGTCGTGAAGGAGAGAGGAGGAATGCTCCACACTGCTATCCTCAAAAAGCGGCTCTTAAGAGCAATTCCCAAACACTTTGTTTAAGAACCGAGCAGGAGCCCAACCAGATGATAATAATAATAGCATTTATATAGCGCCTTTCACCCGAGGGTCACAAAGCGCTGCACAAAGCTGCAGAGAGAACGACATGTCAACAACGACAGAGCACGGAAAATCAGCAACACATATTTTTTGGTTTTTTTTTATGCAGAGTGCCGGGTGTGAGAGTACAGAGTGTCTTATCTCTTGTGATGATGTAACAAGGACATCGAGGCCGGTCTCGGGCGTCCTTGCGTTTGTGTTGAGTTACAAGAGCAGCATTCACAGCACTACGCAATGCTGTCACTGAAATGGGTTGGAAGCTTCAAACTCATTGCAGACAAGCTAGCACACACAATTTAGCCGTAGATATTTTTTTTTACGGTTGTGTTTTGCTAAATGGTGGGACGCTTCCGCGGTGTGATGGACTTTCAATCCAGAGCTCACCAGTTCATTTCCAGGCGTGGCAGTCTAAAGAACCTGAACGTTTCTTAAATCCCTCGCTCCTCTGTAGGCACCTCTACCTGCAGTGGTATACAGAACAAGCACCTTTACCTTTCTTGAACATTTAGCTCGTCATGATAAAGAAAAGAAAACCCTTTAAGCGTGAAACACATGGCTTTGGTATCCGAACAGAGAAGCATCGCCTTACTCTACAAAGCACTCATCCACAGCACGCAACAATTTGCTTCCATAGAGACGTGGAGGCCATGAGTGTCTCATGCAGCCACGTCTGTTCAGGACGGTGTCTCTCCAGAATAATCTGGATTTTCTCTGATGTTTCTCTAGATCTGTCTGGAAGTTTGAGATTTTTCAAACCTTTCTTTAAAGGTGAGCATCTATGTATGATTTCACACCTCTAAAAAGGACATTGAGCAAAAATCTATTTTTTTTACAAATCTACTTTTCACCAAACATTCGCACTTTGCTGGAGCACCACTATTATATTACTCTCGTACAAAATAAATCGTGAGTTCCCCACCAATTGCTCTGTAGCAGGTAAGTCAATTTTCCATGGAAACCAAAGCTATTATTATAAAACAACCGTAAGTGATGTTGCAAATTTAGTTAAGTAAATACACTAAGCTAGCCAGCCAGATGGTCAGGTTGACCCGCAGGCGAATAAATCTGTACATTTTAATGATGTAGGTTTTCACAGCTCGATGCATGAGAATGTCTCTCTATAGCTGTTCTTTCTGGATAGCCGTGTCACTGAGTGTCCCTTCTCTCTCCTTGGCGACGTTGCGACTCCTACGTTGGAGAAAGCCTGACGATGCCTCCTCGACTATCCTGAAAGAACATCGATGGAGAGAAAGTCTCAAATGTGTACATTAGCCATCCAGAAATGATAAAAGGGGGCAACCGCGTACGACAAACACGTGCTTTGTTTTGTCGGCGTGGTGATTCCGCGCGACGCGGTCTCTTATATAACCCAGCGCTCGCCACTTTGTTAAATACCGCGGCGAGGCCCCTTTAGACAGGCTCCGCTAGTCCGGACAGGCACGTGAAACGCCATGCTGTCACATCTCAGCCACGCGTGAAGAGACGCGCCGGTCAAAAGCGACTCTGTCTCCACCGCCGAGACCCTGACAGCCGGGCAAACAAGCCGCGGCCGATGGAGATTCATGGCGTGGGCCACACTTGGGCCGGGCGGTGGCACATGCTGGCCGGCGGATGGATATGACACCCGGGTGGCAAGGGAACGGGGGTGCAGCCTCTAAATTTAAAACTCGCACCTCCCTGGCGAAGCCGTTATTTCTTTGAAAATGTTTTTTTTCGCCCTCCTTTTTCATCAGAGCAGTACAGTGCGCATTTTTAGCTAGATACGAATAAAGCACACGGCGTTAAGTAACGCGGTGCGCGCTTTGCAATGTGTACGTATATCTCAGAGATGGGATTCAGTGTTGATTTTGTTGGATTTTGTTTCAGATTTAAATGTATTGTATTCTATCACGTTACATATTTTTTTCTAAAGACAATTAACGTTAAACAAACTCTAAACGAATGTTAACCGCTACACAGAGAGGGTAACGGAGCGGTCCGCTTGACTATGGTGCGCCGGTCGACCTCTCACCCTCCGTGTCTATGACCTGGTCGCCCGCCGCTTAGTTGCCACTGGGTTCACACGAAACCAACGTTTAAATTTGACTCTGGCCATTCATAAGGGGCCTGATCCTTTATCAGGGGGTGAGGGGGGGCGCTTGCCCCCCTCAAGCCGATGCGACGGAGTGGGGGGGTCAATATAGGATTCATCATCGTCTCACGGACTTAAAGCATGAAACACACACCGTGTGCTGCCACCTGCCGGACTCATATCAAATATCAATCTCGTACATTTATCCATCCATTGTCAGAACGAGCTTAATTAAATACAGTGTATACACTATACAGGGTCGCGGTGATGGAGCCTATCCCGGCAGACACAGGGCGCAAGGCAGGGCTATACCCATGATGGCACGCCAGTCCATCACAGGGCACCGGGGGAAGTTTAGTCTGCAGGCCAATTAACCTATGCAGCAGCAGAATGTATTTGGCCTGTGGGAGGAAACCGGAGTGCCCGGCGAAGTCCCACGCGGACACGGGGAGAACATGCAAACGCCGCACAGAAAGGCCCCCGAGCCGGGATACGAACCCAGGACCTAACAATAAAAAACCCTTTAAAGAAATATTGTCTCCAAGTCGGAGTGTTGTAGGCTTTTGCAGCAAGAGAATAATCCCGTGTTAAATATTCCAGACAGTGCGCTAACAGAGCAAGCAACTTGCAATCAGTTTGCAATGTCAAATCCTAGTTGGGGGCTGACTCAGCCCATCATGTCCGACGTTGATATAACCGATAAACAAACAAGTAGTTGTTATGTGGATAGGTTCAGCCCCCGTCATGGGAGTGTGACATTTCCACCATCGGCTCAGGGCTGTAAACAGGAACTGGGGACCACACCTCATTGCTCATTTGAGTACGAAATCACTTTGACTTAACTTCTATTGAACTCCAATGGGGAAATGGGGGGCCCACTGACAGAAGGCCTCCACGACGCTCCAGTGTTGCCAAAGTTAAGCGTTTAACATTGTGTCCAAGAGCTGCGTTCACCTTCCAAGCAGATCCACCACCAACCCCCCTGCGGCTCAGGAAGACACCCGGAGAATCATGTTGCTGGGTATGGATCTGGGTGAAGCCACGGGTGGTTGTTCAGGAAGGCACTAAAACCGATATGAATGTAATCAATGCTTTGAAACATTTTTTCTTTATTTTTTAAAAGTGGCGTCTGGAAGAATACATTTTTTTTGTATTGTGATTGTTTAAATACAATGCGGATATAAAATATTAAGTGATGTCAGCTGTCCACTTACCGCTACTTTCTGAAAAACGACTTCAGCCCAGGTTTTATAAATAACACAAGATGACAAACAGCCCAGACTTTGATACAAACCAGAACAATTCAATGTGTGGAAACTGCTACTGCTGGAGAGACGGAAAGATCCGGACCTCTGGACAAGTGGCAGCAATCCTGCACTTAGGAAGCTTAGGACCTGGTGACATTGCAAAAAATACTTTAAAATGCTTTTTCCATATATATTGCAGGAAGTTATATAAAAACTGCATTCTGTTGTTTTGTTTATTTAATTGTATGGTATCATGCTACGAACACTTATAATGTAAAAATGAAGGGCTGATAGGTCCAGAAATTGTGATTGCCCCCACAATGGCTGCTGTGTCGATTTTCATTGAAATTAGTTTAAATTCAAGTGTACGACAGCCTCCGCATGCCATTCCAGTCATGGAGTTTGTCTGAACATTCCTCACTGGTGAGCGCAGGTTGAAGGCGTAGTGAAGGATTAGATGTCACCAGCGCCACTGATGTTAGTCACAGCTAGATAGATCGATAGCTGTGACGAACATAGTGCATAGCGCAATTCGCTAACCATTGTATCACTATAATACTTTAGTTTGTATCACTGTTACAACAAGACTATTCTAACTATAATAACAAATACCTGTTATAACGTTAAGCGTTTTAATAATTGAAAGTATAATGAAAACACCTTTTAGCTCGAGTGTTTAACTTGATATTTAAACACCCATTTGTCCATCCTCTATAAATGACATCTGTAGGCAAACAGGTCCAAGGTGGCGACAGACATTAATTTGTGCGTGTCACAAAAAAAGCGAGTGGATTGTACGCTACCGGCAAGTGGCTTCAGACAAATGCATGCCATCTGAACTGTACACGTAGCCCATAGCTGGCAGATCATTACCTCCACTAGTGATGGTCTACCCACGAGGTCACATTTGACAACTGCCCACCCAACATCTCCAATGGGACATTCAATATAAAACACAGGTGCCACTTGATTGTACAAGGGCAAAACGTCAGCAGGGTTAACTCCAGACAATGCCATCTAATCTGTCTTGGTAGCTGGTACATATAAGCCTATTTTGCCTCTATCTTGGATTTCATAGTCTCAGCCTGCACTGGTTGACTGTGCATCAAGTGGAATACGATGGCAGTGATTATAACGCAGACTTAATTCGATACGTTACTGGCCAAAAATGAATACCATACAACTTCAGCCAACAGCTGCGTCTGATAAAAAATCAGCAAAGACGCATTATATGTAAGATAGCTGCATTCAAATAACGTAAACAATCAGCTGCACACGTCACGATTACAAATTTCAGCGTGGAGACCGTTACTCACACACGCTGCACAGGCCTCTGCTAGGCCCGCCCATGCGAACAACCAGACCTTCTCTTGTTAGCTTTGCTGTGGTTTTAGTCTTTACAAACCTTTTTTTATATATCAGATAGAAAAAACATTGCACCAATGTATCGATATATTTAAACGTTCATCGAACAATGTTGAATAAAGCATTGTGCGTTTTCAGTCTTCGCAAGTTTTCACCGTGTCGTTAAGTGCATCAATAAAGGTTATCCCACCCAAAGTCTGAAAAAGGTTAGATGAAGCATTTCAATATATATTATTGAATCTTTTAAAAAACAAAACAATCTGCGGGTAATAATAATACTAATATTATTGAGCACTAAACGAGAATGGGAGATTCATTGTCTCCCCCTGCCCAGTCTGGTTCAGCACGTTTCTGCAAATCCTCGAGGATGCTGTTCACCACGTCCAGGGTGTCATCACGAACGAGTACGACGTCATACAAGTCCATGTACTTCTCCAGGCTCTCCTCCACCTGCCACACACGGCACAGAGCATTCACGAGCAGCACGCTGCAGCCACCGCCACTCGAGCTCGGGGATTTATTTATTTTGGCGGCAGGGTGGCGCAGTGGTAACATTCGCGCCTCACAGAAAGAATGGTCTTGCCAGAGATGGTTCGATTCCCACCTTGGGCCCCTTTCTTTGTGGAGTTTGTGTGTTCTCGTAACCTATGTGTTAGTGGAGGGGTTTGCGTGTTCCGATGAACCCCAGAGCCATGTCACCTGGAGGCTAGCACTCCTGCTAGGGTCTCCCTAAGGTGAACTGGTCTGCGGGGACGTTCCAGACAAATAACGATGTGAAGATCCTCAGAGTAAAGGAGGTTGGTGTCAGGAAGGGCATCCGGCCGTAAACATTGTTTCAGTACTCCCGCCATGGGGGGGGCAACCAGCCAACCTGGGTCAACATGGATAGCAGTAGTTTAAACCGGCAACAATAATCACAACATCATTTGAGTCCAAATATCCCTCTCTAGGCGACTGCTGCAGGAGCCGTACGATTCGTCTGTAGGAATGGGATCCTGCCTGGTTAGGTTCGTGAAATGGATCTGGATACTATTTATTTGGTGTAACTCATCATCTACGAGGAAGTACACAGCTACTGTAACACCATTCCTCCCAAGAG
>JAZEWU010000006.1:7960999-7999187 GCA_036362915.1 Geotria australis | reverse complement strand
TCCAAGCTAGAATAATGTAATTCGCCAAATTCGAATGCTGGATACAAAAATTTCATGAACCCCAACAGGAAAGGCCCATGCCAAGTGCAGATAGCGTCTACCACTAAGTTATACATTGGCATGAACTTAAGCTGTATACTGGCATCATACAGCAATACACTACACTACAAAGTCACTACTAGATTATATGAACACAAACACATGCCATGAATGAATACACACCACAATGGTAGTAGCCTACCCGTATGCTTGCCTTAGCAAGTCTATAATAATAATAGCGTTTTATATAGCGCCTTTCACCCGAGGGTCACAAAGCGCTGCACAAGGACCACGAAGAGAACGGCATGCCAACAATGAAAAATAAATTTAAAAAAACGAAACGAACAAAAACAATTAAATTATTAAGGCTTCTTCGATATATAGAGCTAGGGCAATTCGTTTATTGATCAAGTAAAACATGCAATTCAACACTTTTATGAGGTTGATTACCTGGGGGGCGGCACGGTGGTGTAGCGGGTAGCGCTTCTGCCTCACAGCAAGGTCCCGGGTTCGAATCTCGGCTCGGGGGGCCTTTCTGTGTGGAGTTTCCATGTTCTCCCCGTGTCCGCGTGGGTTTTCGCCGGGCACTCCGGTTTCCTCCCACCGTCCAAAGACATGCTGCTAGGTTAATTGGCTTACTGAGTAAATTGCCCCAGGTGCCCTGGGATGGACTGGCGTCCCATCCTCGGTATACAGCTGCCTTGCGCCCTGTGTCTGCCGGGATAGGCTCCGGCTCACCGCGACCCTGTACAGGATTAAGCGGTTTCTGAAAATGGATGGATGGATGATTACCTGGGCCCCTTTTAAAATAGGAGCCCCTACAATGTCCTGCCTCCTGAATGCAGGAAACCCCCTACAAGCCACACCCAGCACAACGAGGGTGATGACGTCAACAAGCTCCGCTGATTCCCTCTTGTAAAGTGAACTTAAGTGAACCTTTTTTCAAGCTATTTTCGAAATATCTAATTAGGTGAGGCCTCCAACGTGCGAGGCAAAACATATTGAAGAAGAAGGAACACTCGACACGGCTATTCTGAAAGAACAGCTATGGAGAACAATTTTCATACGAACCATAAAAACCTACAGTACATCAGTACACTATCCAATTAGTTCAGGAATCGAAATGTCAATCGGTAGAGTAATCAATTACTTAAATAATCGGACATCCCAGCTCCACGAAATAAAGTGGAAAGCTGAGATCCCCCATTCGCTTAAATAAGCACATTAAATGCTGCCACAGCACAATGATGGAGGAGAGTGTGGTCAGCACCATTTCCAGGGATCTTTAGCTCCTTAGCAATAATAATATTGACACACTGTACCAGCTACTCAGCTTTGGCCAAGTCAATGTTGGGGAATTCTTGGAAAGGATCAGATATCAGTTTCTACCAATGTGCAATGCTAAGAATCGAAACCAGGAATTGTTGTGTAGACCGCTAGCTGCTGTCCCACTGCTCCCTAGAAAACAAAACAGTTAATTTACACGTACACATGAACAAATACCAGTTACACAACATGTACCATATTCTACAAATTATACGATACTCCCAATATTCGGATGCGCTATATAAATTGAAATTATTCCATCCATCCATCCATTTTCTAAACCGCTTGTCCTGGTGAGGGTCGCGGTGACAGGAGTCCAAGGAGAGTGGACAAGACATCCCTTTCCTCGGCAACAGACTCCAGCTCTTCCCGGGGGATTCCCAGCCGTTCCCAGGCAAGCCGAAGGATATAAATTATTAGTATTATATAACGCCTTTCACCCGAGGGTCACAAAGCGCTGCACAAGGGCCGCGAAGAGGACGGCATGTCAACAACGAAAGAAAAAAGCCCCAATACAAACCAAAGCAACAGAAAATTAATTATTAAGGCTACTTCGAATATACTGAAACATGAAACAACGTTACGTAATCCTGTAGCTTTTATCGCTCTGCTTTTGCACCACGTTATTCAAGGAGTCTACTGAATATGAATCACGAAATGTGCTCCAAAGTAAAGTATCACCGTCACTGTTCTTAAAAATACAAGAGAATCTATTTTCCAATAACAAGAGTAAATGTATGGCACATATAGCACTAAAGTTTAGTGCACGTTGGTTTAGTGACTAAACCAACGTGCCAATCGACATATACAGGACTGTACTTTCGTTTACCAATCATGAGTGCTCCGAGACACAGCCCCCCCCCTTTTACAAAGAAGGACCTAAGGAATAGGGACACATACATACATGTATAATTTAAGCTAGGCCAAATGGTTACATGACCAAATAAGGAATGATGAGGGGACCAGCGATCATGTAGCACGTAGCATACAGTAAAGAGAGAAACCGCATGCGATGCGGGCTTGCCAACTGGAGATTCGCCGCAGGACAGACGCAAATACTGATAGCCTATTCCTTGGCACCAGCGTTAAAAGCTTATAAAACAGAATGAGGCGGCACGTGGGTTTTCGCCGGGCACTCCGGTTTCCTCCCACAGTCCAAAGACATGCTGCCGCATAGGTTTATTGGCCTGCGGACTAAATTGCACCCCTAGTGCCCTGCGATGGACTGGCGTCCCATCCTCGGTGTTCCCCTGCCTTGTGCCCTGTGTCTGCTGGGATAGGCGTCACTTGACAGGCGTGGTGCGTAACTCCAAGCCGGCTTCACCCTCGGTGGCGATCATCAGCAAGCCGTTGGGGGTTACGTAGCGGTCACACAAACTACCAACCATGAGAGACCGAGAAAGACAGAGCGGTTGCGTTACAACATTACACACTCGACATCCGTCATGACAACGACCGGTGCGCTCTTAACAACAACGACAGATGTCCCCAGGGAAATCACAACAGCAGTGGCGGGTGGCTGTGGCGCGGAGCAATGAGAGTGACGGCGAGCCCCCGGGTTATGTTCGCGACGCGAGACCAACGCCACCACTCACCATTCCCGGCCGCGTCTTCATCGCCGCTCAAGCCCCGAGGCGCCGCCACGCGATGGGTTGCAGCAGCACCTTCCGAGCGCTGCCATTGGTCCATTCGCGTCACGTGAGGCGAGTTGATCCAATCACGCGCTATGTTTACGCCACTCACCCCCCCCGGCGCCCCCCTCCCCATCCTCGCGTCTTACACGCCCCGCCCCTCGCCCCGCCCACATCGTATAGCCGCGCCCACATAACACATATACCCCGCCCACATTATATACAGCCCCGCCCACATAAAAAAACGACGAGACATTCGCCGGGTACTCCGGTTTCCTCCCACAGTCCAAATACATGCTGCTGAATAGGTTAATTGGCCTGCGGACTAAATTGCCCCCCCGCTAGTGCCCTGCGATGGACTGGCGTCCCATCCTCGGTGTTTCCCTGCCCTGCGCCCTGTGTCTGCCGGGATAGGCTCCGGGTCACCGCGACCCTGTCCAGGATTAAGAGGTTTATGAAAATGGATGGATGATGACATTGATAGATGTTTATAGATAGATGTTGATTATTACGGCAGAATAATACCCAGGGAGCTTGCAAGCTCTTCACAGGATTGCGGCGACACAACAAACACGCGAATTAACAAAATAAATAAATAACATGGTGCACAAGCACAACCAACTAAAACTCAGCACGTTTGGCAATAACACTGCCTTAACGGAAAGATGTATAATAGGCGACGTTGTGTGCTATGTTTTACCTTTTAAGCGCAATGTTATTGACGGAAGTGCTGTTTTATTAGTGAGCGTTTCATTAAAAGTACTAGCAGAGTACCCGACCCTACGGGCGATGTTGTTCCATGAGACGTCCTTCGGACGTCTCTTGTTGGAGGGAAGCAAATCTGGCCACGGGTGTTAATGTCACATTTTGCATCTAGTTTGGCAAAAGCAGTTGCCAGATTTATGTGATGTTAGGGCATTAGTAGGAAGATTAACGAGATTTTGTTGCATTATAAAGAGCTTGGTTGGCTTAGCTTTGGTGTGTTATACTGTAACTCTCTTGCCTTTGAAGCGCGGTTTAATTGGTGATTGGCCAATAAATACATGGCACAAATGAGGGCCTGCTTTACCGTTGTGGGTTATTTCACCCACCAAAGAAACTCCTGGATGCCTTTGGGATTCTCTATATTCCAAGTATTCTTTGCAAGTCAGAGACTGTTATCTCCATCCAATACGGCATAATCCAACAAACAGCAAAACTAGCTTCATCAATAGCATCAGCCATTTATTTTACCGAACATATTAAACGCTCAACGCCAAAACAGAAGATTTTCTGATAGAATTGAATTTGGCAGTAAAGCAATATCAATGTATTTAGAGTTTACGACCAACCGTCGGGTGTCGAAAATAATATAATTGGGTTACTGCGACGGCCGTCGTAAGTCCGGGTGAATGTAAGTCGCATATGTCGCAAGTCAGAGAGAGTGTAGTTTGCTTTTTCTTCCGATGTACACGTGGGTTTTTGCCAGAGAATCCGGTTTCCCCCCCCACAGTCCAAAGGCACGATGCCTAGGATAATTGGCCTGACTAAATAATCAGTGCTCTGTGATGAGCTGGCGTCCCATCCTGGGTATAGCCCTGCCTTGAACCCTGTGTTGGCCGGGATAGGCTCCGGCTCACCATGACTGTCAATGAAGAGTAATACTATATAGTGAAGCTCTGTTCATGAGTTTAGGTCATGTGAAAAAGTGTGTAAGTGTAGTGCACCCGTCGATATGTTGGAGAAAACGAGCGAGCACACACAGCACTTACCTTCAAAGATGGTGCCGACGTTTCGCTGAGACTTGCACTCAGCTTCATCGGCCCTGGGTTTCTCAGGATCGTCCTCTTGCTGAGGCATCTGTCCTGGGAATTCTGAAAATCTTACTGGGACATGTTGTCAATAAAAGCGTACTTATAATAGCAATGTCGCACAGGTTAAGGCATTTTAGTTCTCACCTCTTTCGGTAGTGAGGCCGTCCGTCCTATTTTTCTGATATGTCCCTGGTTGCTTGTATCTCAGAGGTATCAATGCTGACTAGACACATTACACCGATGCTCTAAGGCCTCGGTTAATATATTGATGAATGTTTAATTTTGTCTTATTTTTAGCAAAGAAAAAACCACGCTGTCTCCATCAACAATGCGGACATCGGCGTGGCGAATATGTTTGCGTTGTTTCGGGGTGTCAATGTGGCCCAAAATATTACGCACAACGGTTAACAAAGGGTGGTATTGGTATGGATGTTGTGCCAAATATCCCGTGGGCAGGCTGGGAAAAAAAATCCGAGTGATTATCTAACAAAAGATTAGATGATAATAATAATAGCATTTTATAGAGCGCCTTTCACCCGAGGGTATCACGGGTTGGAAGGAGGGTCGATTGGCTGACGGATTGGAGTGAGCACAGATATACGCAGAAACGTGTCCACTTTTAAAATGCAGTCGTCTTCTGCTACAGCAGAATGCGCTACATTTTTAAACGATTCTGTTCACGGAATGCCTGGCCTTGAGGCAATCACGTCTTGCCTAAAGGAAAATGCGCAGTGTCTTTAGACTGAAAAACTGTCTAAGGCCATGTCACAAAAAGGCCATGTCACAAAAGGAAGATTTAAGTTTTGGCCTCTGGAATGTGTTGCATTCCTTGGTTAATTACTGTGCAGTATAGTATTTCAAAAATTCATTGATATTTTGCTCCAATGGGCAATTGACGTAGTCCTCATGTAAGAAATACAGCCCTGAGCCAGTGCTGGAAGTTCCACATTCCGATGGCAGGGGTGAGATTATCTATAGAGAACACTACTATTGACTTCCCCACAGTGATACTGTACTCATCTGAATCATGGGTGAATTCACCCTCATCCAGGATCGGAAACTCATAACCTGTGAGTCAAATGCTCTAACCGTACCACCATACAGTCGCCAAAACACATGACAAATTACAGGAATCACCTTACATAGTACATTAGCAACATGGCATTCGACACAAACAATATGAGCAATCAATAGCAATATAGAGATAGTAAAAGACTACCATTTCACAACCGCTGCACCTACTCATGAGAAGTTAATATGGTATTGCGCAATGCATTGTAAAAGGCAATGCACTGCTGTATTTAGCAACAATAGGATCCTGCATGAGCAGCTAAAAACCCGCATGATGGCCACGTCCACCCTGGTGGGACTGAAAAACGCTGCTTGGCTCACGATCATAATATAATAATAATAATATAATTTTATATAGCGCCTTTCACCCGAGGGTCACAAAGGGGGGGCACGGTGGTGCAGCGAGCAGTGCTGCCGCCTCACAGCAAGAAGTTCCCAGGTTCGATCCCTGGCTCAGGTGCCTTTCGTTCTGGAGTTTGCATGTTCTCCCCGTGTCCACGTGCGTTTTTCCCCGTGTACCCCGGTTTTCTCCCACAGTCTAAAGACATGCTGCCTCGGTTAATTGCCCCCGGTGCCCTGAGATGTTGTACCTTGCTTACTCCTTCCCGCTGGACAACTGTTAAAAAGAGCTACAAAGCTCAACAGTTCCCGCTGGCTGACGGATACGGTCGTGAGTTCAAATCCTGGTTAGAGGTAAAATGTCTCTGTTATCTTGACACGGCTTAATGTGTGTGGAACGAACGGCGCTCGAGCTGTGAACAGAATGGCCTCTGCCACAGAAGTGTCGAATTTCCACCGCTGGCTAAGGTCTGCCAATTAAGATGAACACTGCCCAACCCTTAATGGAACGTAGACACTTATACTTAACTCTGGGTTACGAAAAGCCTTTTGCCTGGAGCACTCATATGCATACACACAGAAAAAACTCAAACACCTTAAACATTTTCTCGTATTTTTACTATGAACAACTTCTGACTATAAATACTGCTTTCACCGCAAGTACATAATTTTATCAAACACACCTTTGAACAGCATTAAATGTAGTACACATTAATTTGTTTTGAAAATGCTAAGCTATTCAATGCTGGCAGTTGAAACCCACAAGTAATTTTCAGTAAATGTCTTAAGGGTGTTTCACTTGCAGTTGTGTTATATTTCATTCCACATCATCTCCCTGGAAATGTTTTGCATCAACTTACAAGTCCAATTACACTGATTATAATCGCAAATGTGTCTTTATGCCCATAAGTTTACTGAAGTGACAATGTGCTTTACCTTTAGGTTGAGTTAAATTCGAATAAGTTCTGTAATGAGAGATACATCGCGTTATGTTGCCACTGCATTAAAATTGTACAATTGACGGTGTTCGAAAAAACGAGTTTTGAGTCATGAACCACTGCCAATTGTACCAACATTGGCAAATGTAAGCCGAAGCCATCGAACATTTCATATTGTATGACAATTGCTCTTAAAAAAGTGCTCTTTCGCGATAGCCGTGTTGAGTGTTTCCCCTCTATCCATCACAACGTTGGAAACAATGCACACGTCGCGAAGGAGGAACGCCCGACACGGCTATCTCGAAAGAGCAACTCTTGAGAGCAATTCTCATACCTTGAGCAGTGAAAACCTACATCAATACATTTCAGATTATATCCAACAATCATCAAACATCATGTACCCATCAGGATCTCTAAACTAAGTACGGCTGACGAGCAGGTTAGGCTTCAGAGCAGTAAGATGTCTGTGCTACTCTTTCTGTCTCTCATTATAAAGTCCAGCAGGCATCTTTCAATGCATCTTTGGTTATTTTTCTGCTTGTGTTCGTTGTTCTGTTTCACGGTCTATGTTTTGCCATACCAGCAAATAGGCAATGATTTAAAACTGTCTTCATTAGGCACAATGGTACGTTGCTTTTAATTATCAAATTTAATATTCCAAAACAACTAAATCCTTCTTTTGCTTGCCTATGAATTCCATAAATTTGATACCAAACTGTTCTCAACAATTACCCTAGATAAACACACTCTTGTGTTTCCCATTTACTTGCAAACTTGTTGCAAATGACTTTCGTTTGGCTCAAATTAATATTTTTCAATAAGTTCAGTAATTCACACATCCTGCACATGTGTATTAATTTGTTGTTGTGTTGCCCAGGACTAAGTGCTATGTCAATGAATGTGCCGAAAAAAATATATTCATACAACAAAATCGCATGCATGTACAAATAACTTGAAAAAGAACATTTATCGATACAGCACTGAATATACCATTGCTGGATTTCAAAACTGACACCGTCTCAATGGTCAAACTGTTTTAGTTAATTGAAACTGTAATATCATCAGTAAAATCTATATAAGCAAACTATTATACAATATAAGGGAATTTTGAAAAATACAATGTGCAATTTGATTTTGTTACTCTCCAAACTTTTGACTCGAGGACACAACAAAATGTGTTTAAGGTGTACACACGTCTTTCAGACGTCCTTCAAGCACAAAGCAACTTTGGGTCAATATGTCAAGCCATGTCTCTCTGACGTCTCCTAAAGCTTGGCTATTGTGTGAAGAGTGTCTCGAATCTTGCCTGCTTGGACAGCATTCCTCCAGTGGGCTGCTCTATAGACACCCATCCATCGCAGTGGCAGAGAGGAATACGAAACCGCGCCACCACTACAAGTGAACACACCTCGCTTCACCCACACGAATGGTAAAAGGTACATCACGCGTTAAGTATACATTTTCACACATGCAACATGCAAAGGCTACTTTAGTACTTATCAGATTACTCTGCTGTGTTATCAGAAAACCTACGTCAATTACTTACTTACATGGCAAAAGTTTATCCCCTTAGCAAAATAGCCGCCAACTAACATTTATAAACTGCCACACGCAGCATGTCTGCACTATAGTGGGCTTTACACCAGTGCAAATGTATAGTAGCACACCAGAGCCCTTACCTCGAATTTAAAGCACTGGACTAACATACACAGACAGGGTTTCCAAAGACAAATAAAGTACCTTTCGAATGTGACGTACAGTGTGTAGCGTGTGTGTGAGAGAGAATGCAGAACTGGCACAATGAACAACAAGGGGAACACAGTTTTGTTAAACCACACACTATACAGCGGCTGTGTCTCACTCCTGACATCACAAGCATTGCCCCACAATCCTGAGCCAAGTGGGAGAATTCTACATATATATGGCAGGGATCAATTTGTCCATAAGAATACCATTGATAATGTCCCACAAAGTGACACGGTACTCAATCGATCCCAAATTAATGATAGGCTGAGTGAGTGAATTCCCAACGGGGAATTGAATTCACAACGTTCCAATTCTAAAATGTGTATGCACGTACACGGAAATAAAATGCACTGGATTTGCAGTTAGGATACCGGCTTTTGCTATTAATTTTGTGAATACATTTTGCTAAACATCATGCTGCAACTTAGAAAATCAAACGAAGTGACGATCACTCTACCGCCACTTTCCTATGCATTATCTGCTGATGATAAAGGATTTTTACATGATAATGTAATTATAGTAGTTTTGGAGACAGAGCTGCTTCAAGAAATCAACTATCGCACTGTACAATACGATGACCAGATGTTGTGCTTCTTCAATTCTTGGCAAACACAACTCAAACTGAGGCATTCTGGGGGTTGTTTCACCATACTTCACCACGCTGGTGAGAGCAACCTTGTGAAGTCGAGTGCTTGACACGGCTATCCCGAAACAATGGCTTTTGAAAACAATTATCATGCATCGAGCCGTGAAAAAATACATCAGTACATCCCTCTTACACCTCTATTTGAATCCTGGTAACCAACAACAGGGAAATGTGGACAGGTTCAGCATTGTTGACCATCATTGGGTAGTAGGTACATAATGATTCACCAGCCATCTTGGGATTAAATAAACTGCATCATGATTCGAGTCATGAAATAGTGATGTTTAGTCATGGTTTTATATCTCGTTTGTAATGCCCGGTTCATGTGTTGAATTCAAATTGTTTTTTTCTCATTTGTGCTAGTAACCTAAAGGTAACATTTGCATATAAAATGGCACAGAATTGTAAATAATTTGTTCTTACACGCACGATTTGATGCACGTTATCGTGAGCATAGCAATACAATTTCAACAATAAATCAAAGAACCATTACACTACTATTGGGTAGGAAGGCCAACGTTGACTATTGTTGAACCAGTGTTAACCATCAATCGGCCAAGAAGCTAATGGCAACCACAAGTGGTCCGTCACCAAGAATGCTGTCTGTGACTAGTCAATGTTGACCAGTATCGAGTGACAAATGTTGACTGTCAATGTTGTAGCAGCAATGTTGACCATTTGACCATGATCAGATCGATTTTGAATGCACCTGAGCGGTGAATTGCGAACATCAATGAGACACGCTCGCCAAACATTGGTCCAAGCAACATGCTGACTCTATTGCACCCAATCGCTGAGAGGTGTCCACGGTAAAAAAAAACACATTGTGTGTATGCACGTTCATGAAACACCGTGCTGTAACGAGCATTGCTTAAGGATGCGAATTCCCCTGCAGATCGCCAACACCTCCATTGTGACAGTGGTCCCAACTCTGACAACAAGAGCTGTTCATAGCACTCGTGATCTGTGCTCAGCCAGCAGAAATTCCTGAAGGCAGACAGCTCTACAGTGTTGTTTAAATCCTGGTTGAGGATTACGATTCCACAGCTATGCAACGGTATCATTGTCTGTGAGGCATAACCAAAGCACGTGCGACAGAATGATTGAAAGATGACCTAAACGATCATGTGACATCATTAATTCATAAAGGTTGAACATTTTATGCTGTCATTGCCGTAGTCCTGAATATGTACATTAGCTGTAACTGCAATAAATGAACAGAACTTAAACAACATGTCCCCAGACAGTTCAAGATAAACAAACACTAGTTAATGGTGCACTAATTTAACACATTCAAGTTAACGTAAGTTTCAACTCGTTTGTTTTTACACGTGCCGTTAATCACAAGTGTCAATCCATTGCAAAAGAGGGCCTCCCCATGTCGTGGGAATCCACATATGGTTCAGACATCACTCACCACAGATGTTGGTCATGGCCAGGAATCTAACTGAAGTGAACAGGATTATAACACAGTCCGCAAACCAACCACCTACACCCAATGTTTGTGTGAATGTCTATACGTGAGATAACATTTTAGATACATTTTTAGATAAAAATACCAGACACTCAAGCTTACGTACAGCTTTAAATTTAGTGTGGGGATTAACCATAAACTGTACAGTGCTGAACGGTAACATTTGAGGCCTGAATTCTTTACACTTCAGGACTCATTAAAATAAAACTTTCTAACGTTTAACCTTTAGTAATAAAATATAAAGCAAATGTGTGCAATCTAACATCATAATCATTTGGGGGAAATGTGAGCAATCCAGGACCCAACATTGTTATTATTAGATATGACCATTGCCCTTAGTGGAGGAGTTTAAATATATTGGGGTGTTGTTCACGAATTATGGTAAACGGGAACGTGAGCTTGGCCAGCGGATTGCAGCAGCGTCTGCAGTGATGCGGGCACTGTGGTAGTGAAGCGGGAGCTTGGTCCGAGGACAAAGCTCTCGGTTTACAGGTCATTCTACGTCCCAATCCTCACCTATGGTCATGAACTTTAGGCAATGACTGAAAGAACGAGATCGCGGATACAAGCGGAGGTTTCTCCGCAGGGTTACTGGGCTCACTCTCTGTGACAGGGTGAGGAGCACATAAATCCGGGAGACCCTCAGAGTAGAATCGCTGCTTCTTCGGATTGAGAGGAGCCAGTTGAGGTGGTTCGGGAATCTGGTAAGGATGCCCCCTGGAAGGCTCCCACGGGAAGTCTACCAGGCACGGCCCACTGGGTTGCTGAGGAAAGGGATGTCTGGTCCACTCTCCTTGGACTGCTGCCACCGCGACCCTCCACAGGACAAGCGGTTTAGAAAATGGATGGATGGATGACCATTGGTGGCTGGTGACAAAATAGAGTGCTTAGGCACAAAAGCCCGTGGGGGCGTATGAGCGTGGTGGGGTAAATGTATTATCTTTATAATGAGCAGGTCAGTCTTGTTAAGGGTTTTTTCCTTGTTTAACAAGTGGGGCCGTTGCCACGAGCCCCCAATGCCGAGTCTCTCAATGACACACGGCTCATCACCGTGACACAGAGGGCATCATGTCATGTGAATGGCATTACTGAGTTTTTTTTATTTGAAATCTTACACAAGGTATATTTTCCCCCCCATGCTCTTTCCTTCCTTAAAAACAGAAAACAAATGAGAAGGTTCATAGCAAAAGGTTTGTGTTCTCGACACAGGCATACATTAGGCGTCACCTTCCTTCCCTCTAGCGTTTGTTTGGTGTACACGTTGACACATCCGGAGAGTTTCGTTTGATCCTTTAGAGTTTAGACGCTGCAGTAAAGCATGAAGCCCGTCACCTTGCGACTCGGCACCCCACCACCAACAACAGCCTGCGGGCTACACAGTGCGTCTGATTAGGGTTGCTACGCCGTGATATCTGAATTGACTCCTCGACGCCGGTCTGAATGAAATGTTTGTCGACTGTACAACGAAACTGCTCGCTAGCGTAAGATCACCCATCGATGGTTGCGACACATTTCCATAAAACGTCTGTGAGCGGCGCTTGCCAACCACTCGCGCTAATAACCTTTACTGCAAAAGCAGATGCCAGATATATACTTAACATGCATCTGTGCATCAAATGGGTGAAACACCGCGACGTTATTTATTAGAACGTTGATGCGATTTGCAGGAGTTAATCCTATCACAAATCGTATCATGTTTACTCCGTGGTAATAATCCGGCTACGTGGTGCTGTTGCAGAGTGCTCAATTCACATTGGAATCCTGGTTGGGGTTCGATTCAGTTAATTTTTCCTCTGGGGTCAATACGTTAGGCACCACTTGGTGAGAATCCTACGGTGGTTGCCCTTTGCAGGGACTCACCCTTGCCGCGGGAATGAGGGATTTCCACCGCTGGCTCTGGGCCACCAACGGAGGAAAACACCAAGCCACTTGGGGCAAAGAGCCTGGAGCCAAATAGCACATTTAAATACACCAAGAGTCATGTATTTAATTACAAAAAAAACCCAACAATATATGGAATATGTCCGATGTGTTGTCAGAGACCACATTTGCACGGATTGGATTGACTGTTGGCTTCTTTCCCACTAAATATCGGTAGTAATAGCCTTCCTCCCACATATTGAGACGTGTGTTACAAGCAGCTGCTTTACATTATGATATAATTTCCACAAACTAATTTGAGATTCACAAAATCCCACGACTATGCCTAAATATATCTCAGTGTGAATGTTCCCTTATTTGTACAGCTTCTTGAGATGTGGTCATATTGAAAAGCTTCACACATCCAACGTAGATTACGATTTGTATTGTGTATACTGCATATAACACATGGAATAGCAGCACCTTTATCGGCCAAATAATAATAATCTACTGGTATAATGGTGGCCGAGCTGAAAGACAATGATGTCCAGAGGCTGACCATCGTGCTTCGAACAATCGCAAAGAAGAAGAAGATGGTGGCACCAAAAATCAATAATGCCTATCTAAACCTCCAAAAAACGATATCTTCAGCACAAAGAATTTTCACCAAATATGCATTTATATGTCTCCATACACAGTGCCTTCTGAAATAAAAATGCAGAAACAGCCTAGTAGCTAAGATACGACCTCACCCTATGCTGGCAGTCACACAGCGTGTGCACTTAGCATGCTGTAAGACTACAAAGTTACTTCCATAAAAGGCTGGTTTCCTAACCATGGACCCACTTTGACGTGCCAAAGCCAATCTAAGCAATATTTAAAACGAGACTGGTGGATATGCACGTGACTTAAATAGCCAAAACAAGGCCATCTACCAAGAATAATAAGAGAAGCAGGACAAATGTCCGAAGCTGTTCAGCCCAGCTGCCTTTGAATCAGAATTCAGAGACAGTCGACACACGTGTCTTGATTGACAAGCAGGCTGATGCTAACAATTGTGCCCCAGTCAAGAGCCCTCGTCGCAAGACCTCTTGGGTTTGAGGGTGAACATTAACGTCGTTTAGAACGGCAAATGAAGAACAGGTCATCAGTATCAAAAAGAAAATGGATGTTTTCAGTTCGGTCACTAATAGGTGAAATAACGGAGGCAAAGATCCCTCGTACAGCCTTAAATAGACTGTTGGGGCGAGTGCTGTTAGTGAACACCTATCAAGGCCGGCACGGCACACAAGGGGGTCGGGAGGCCAGCGGCCACCTTAATCTCCCTAGCAGGCGATGTTAACACATCGCACCAGGTACTCATTTGAGTCGATCTAGGGGAGGCCCAGGACTGGTTTAGATAATCGTCACCGGTGTCGACCATGAGCGGGAAAAGAACTCGAGTCGCCGAGTTTGTAGCGCGGCGCACTAACCTCTATACCGCTCGCCACACCACTACAATGATTTGCAAATACATACAAACACGCAGACAAATGGAATATTCTATCTCTGCACTCAGCATGGTCCTACCCAAAACACACACTTAGGCTATACAGACAAGCTGTTCCCCCTGGGCCATTATGTAATGCATGTTTACTTAGTCTTCAGTTTAAAAACTGTATAGTCAGCGGTGACTGGGAAGAGATAGTGCGCCCATCATAATGAAAAACAAGCCCAAGCTTTAAACGTAGAATCAAACCTGCCTCAGGATTTTAACCTAGCTTTAGAGGAAAGGGATTTGGGAGACAACCGGCCAACTCAGCTAGACCTGGATAACGGCCGTTAAACCGGTTGTTGTTGTGCTGTTTGTGTCACTAATAAGAGTAGAGGATTTAACCCAACTAAGCCACTCAGCAGCTTCTGCTCTGCAACTGGATTCTGCAATAACAAAAAATATTAATAGAGTACGTGTGTGTGTGTGTGTGCAATTGGGTGTTAACAGCTGGGTATGCCCCGTGACCTATCAGCGAGCCTTGGACACATTAGGTGGCCTCAATGTGTACCCAGCCTGGCACACGTGCCAAGGTGACATCACCGCCACTTAGTGGCGAATTGTCAGCTGTTGTTGTTCCATTGCGGAGACAAAGGTAGCCGGGTGTGGTGCTGGCAACCCACCCCCTTATGTGCCGTGGCAGCCTTTACAGGTGCTCTCTAAGATAGCATTTGCTCCATTGGTCTGATCAAGGCTACGTGGGGGATCTCCATCTCTGTTTGCAGGTCTAGGACGGTGGCGCGTTGGTTGACACACCGTGCTCTGACCCCGACGGTCTGAACTGTACTTCCCTCCCTTTTGCACAACAAGCGCTGCTCTGCTCACATTGATCACCTTTACGTTTTTTGTGAACATCAGCACTGGGGATAGAGAGGTGGAGTGTCACGGTGCTAGCCACACCACCCCCTTTGCGTCCGAACACTGGGTCTTAAACGGGCGGCGTTCGCGAACGGAACTTACCCTTACAGTCCATAAGGCTAAATAGGGGAATCACATCCGAGCGTGCGTGCGCGTGTGTGTACGCCTGGCACAGGCGCCGTGGTGACGTCACCGCCACCTAGTGGCGAATGCCATACACGCACGCATGAGCGTGCGTGTATGGCAAACAGGGTCGGGGGGTCGTGGGGTCGGGGGGTCGGGGAAGGTCTTACGACGACGCGACGCCGCACCAACGCTCCGCGCGCTTCACCGCGGCGCTTCACCGCGGCGCCGACGACTTCACCGCCTCCTCGTAGGGAGGCGGCGGAGCCAGCGGCGTCGGGTACGGCGTGTGCTGATACTGCTGCTGCTGCGCCAAAAGCTCGCCCGGCTGAGTCTGGGAGCCGTACGGCTGCGGCTGCATGTGGCACGCGGCGAGCGGGTGCTGAGGGGGCTGGTAGACGGGCGGCGGGTACCCCGGCTCGTGCAGCGGCATGCCCGACGGCTGAGGCGGGAACGGGTACACGACGGGCACCTGCCCGCCGGGGAACGGGCCCTGGTCCGTGTAGAAGTACATCCCCGACGGCAGCGTGTCTGCGGCGGCACGCGGCACGCGGCGCGGGGATTAAGGGCCGCGCGCTCGGTCGCAACGTATAACGCGCCGCGCGTATGTCCTTCGGCCGGCCTGGGAATGCCTGGGAATCCCCGCCCAGTAAGAGCTGGAATCTGTTGCTGAGGAAAGGGATGTCTGGTTCAGTCGACTTGGACAGCTGCCACCGCGAAGCGACGCTCACCAGGACAAGCGGTTTAGAAAATGGATGGATGGATGGCATATTTTGTTCAACGTCGAATGGATTCGTTCGAAGAGACAATGATTCGGAGGTGGTAAGGAAGTGGCCGAGGCATTCGGTACAGCACAGCTGGCAAGGAGGGTTGCGGTAAAACTGTACCGGTAAGACGTTTAAGTTACTTTTACGTTCAGCCGACTCAATGCCGTGCGTAATTGGAGCCGGCTGTGAGCACGGCCTGAGCCGTGGTCAGGATTTCCGTGAGCTGAGTCTGGGTCAGGTCACACAATTCTCCGATAGTAACCGCGCAACTCTCTCCTGAGCTGAGCCTTTTGTTTTGATGCCGAACCAGAGCAGACCCGTGGCTAAGAGCATGCTGATGATGGGGGATGTGAGATCGCTCTCCAATACACCGTCGTGCTGAAGACTACATTTGACACGTTTGATTCATGCAATACTTTTACTAATTTCCTGTGTGAAGCAGAGAAGAGATTTTGGCACAATTCTTTTCAAACGACCTAACCCAAAAGAAACCAGTTATGGGCCACAGAGTGTTTGAAAAAGACGGTGCTGAACATCAGGCTGGGCAGAGTTGCTGCAAGAGCTGCATTAATTGACATGCCAAAGGCCAAATTCCCATGCTGAATAAATGTTCAGTATATCTCGCATTGGCAATGTGCCCCATCGTGGACAAAGGAGACCTTTGCACATTGCCAACGGAAATCGAATCAAAATGAATGCTAAGATGACGCATAAACGGCCCTTTCCCAATTGACTGCTGGGTGATGGTCTCCCCACACCGTACAGGCTGAGAGGGTTGTATGACCATACTTCGCCGCATCGCACAGTGCCAACTCCTTAAAGAAGGGAGCATAGATGCGGGCGCCAAGGGGCACAGTACGACAATCAATTCTGATGCACTGCCCTCTGCTGCCGACCAAACAGATCAGCGCTACAACGCCGCCTCGGAGGCTGCGCGTCGACAGGATGAAGTGACGGGGAGGGAGCTGGCGGCTGCCACAGCCTTGGTGGCCGTGACCCGCCGACCCGTGAGCCGCGTGGGCGGCGGGAGGTTGTGACGGCGCGACTCACTGTGGAACCTCCTGGCCCTCGGGCCGTTGGCGTGCGCGGTGTAGGTGACGGTGAGCGGGGGCTGGCTGGCGATCTCGCGCGGGCCCAGGTACCTCCTACGCAGCCACAGGCCCGAGCCGCAGCAGAAGAGAATTCCGAACAGGAGGCAGAACCTGCGGCGCACGCAGCCAGCCGACAACGACAAACGTCCCCCCCACCCGTTGTCGTCAACACAGGGTGGCGAAGTGGTAACATCTGCGCCTCACAGAAAGAGTGGTCTTGCCCGAGCAGGTTCGACTCCCGCCTTGGGCGCCTTTCTGTGTGGAGTTTGTGTGTTCTCCCCCTGTTCTGCGTGGGTTTCCTCCGGGCTCTCCGGTTTCCTCCCGCAACTTAACTTAAAAAAAAAATCATTAATGAATTGACCGATAACATCCTAATATATAGGAAGAAGTGTGTGGCAATATGGCGCCGGCAAACTGCCTGGCTGCGTCCTCTGCCTCTCTGCGCTCTCCTCGCGCCTCCGAGTCGTTCTCTCGTCGAATGAGTACCTTCGACAGTGAATGAATATGTGCGCGTTATACATTTAAAATTATTATTATTAACACAGGCTTAGGAGGCAAGTGCTGTGACCGGGCACCTTAAAAGGTGGCCAACACCACACCTGGCCAACATTGTCTCCCCAAGTGCTGATGTTTACGCAGAGCAACAACTACTCATTTAAGAGCTAAATGAACGTAGGAAAGGCCCAGGACCGGTACAGGTAATCACTGGTGATGTAAGCAATGGCCGGGAATTGAACTCGGGTGGCCGGGTTCGTAGGGTGGTGCGCTAACCAGCAGCAGTTCGCTCCACAGGTCTAGAGTCAAACGGGTATGAGCTGGAGCTCAACTCCCTTTTCTCAACCCGTCAACGAAATGTTGCTCTCATTTTATCGTGTTAAATAAATACATTTCCATTGTATAACCATACATTTTCTGAGTTAATTTTCAGCGTTAATCTTACGTGCACTTGGTATTATTGCACAGCGTCTTGAGACAAGCTACTGGGAAACGTGACGATTATCATTAGTAAATATTAGTTATTCGGTGAGTCAGCTATTCATAACGCCACTACATTGATAATTAAGGCGTTGCCATGGTTTAAAGCCGCGCTTCTGGTAGCGGGAAATGTAAACCGATGCAAGGTCGAGGCGGATGCAGCAATGTCACGGGCGTTAGCACTTGTTTGTCTCTAACGCGGTCTACCCAGGGACCGAGTGTGCCACCGCGTTTCAAAAAATTAAAGCGGTCGCGGATTACAGTTATCGCCGGAGCGACACACGCGTGAGCTTCGCGGCTTTGTCGGCGTCCAGGGTGGCGCGACGCCACCGCAGCGAGCGACGCCCGGCGCGTCAGGAGTAGCTTTCATCCGCAGCCGCTCCGGGCGATTCGATATGCACGCGGCATGTCAACTACTCGGCTCGTCGCCGACGGCTTCGGGAAAAACAGCCGCGGTTGGCGGCGGCACTTCTCTCGCACACACCCCACTCCCGTGCAGCGTGACGTTAACAGACCGCACCGCGTTAAACGGCTGTTAATTATACGCGGGGAAAAAAAAAAAACGGACATGATAAAACCGGAGCGGCTAAGAAAAATAAGACTGCGTTGGCAGCGGTGCACAATGACACGTTGAAAAGACTCATTATCGCTGCCTTATAACAGAACAAATGTATGATGATGGGCTGTTTCAGGCAATTGCCCTTGAAGAAACATTACAATAATTGGAAAATAGTAATAACAGTATGGCAATGAGCAAAGCATCTAAACGGGGAAGTAGTGAATATATTCTTCTAACATCAATCTTACATTTATAATTAGATTACCTAATTTTAGCTCTTTGAGCCTTTACAATTTATACTTAATTCCAAAAATCCTCAATGTCTTTGTTTGGTTTACACAGATTACAGTAAGCCATGGCTCTAAAAAAACACACTTGGAAAGGCACGTGAAAAAACCTGCATAACCCTGGCACTAGATATCACGCAGCATGGGGAATTGCTCATTACCAAATATCGCTCATTTCTAGTCTGAACCCTAAGATGGTTTATACTTTATAATAATAATAATAGCATTTATACAGCGCCTTTCACCCGAGGGTCACAAAGCGCTGCACAAAGCTGCAGAGAGAACGACATGTCAACAACGACAGAGCACGGAAAATCATCAGCAACCCTGTAAGCAATGTGTCTCCCAGTGGTACCAAAGCACACACCTCGAGCCCAGGCAGCAGTTTTTTGTTTTTCACATGCCATTCTCTCCGCGGCCCTTGTGCAGCGCTTTGTGACCCTCGGGTGAAAGGCGCTCTATAAAATGCTATTATTATTACTGGTTATGCAGTTAGCGCTAAGCCAATACTACACGTGCATTTTATGGCTTTGCAATTTACAGCCTATTATTAATCAGCCTGTATATATTTATTCCGGGTTTTGGAAGCTAAATTTTCATGTTGCTACTCATGCAATCTCAAAGTAAGTTTCCATATTGGCAAAAAGTTTCCACAACTTGTAATTAAATGCTATTCAAGCTGGCATATGGGATCTGAGATGACTGCATCAGTTTCCTATGAATGAGATTCCTTTTCATAGCCTACAAAAGCCATGCGTATTGGTGCTAACAACAAGGACATGGCTGACAGTAGTCGAGGGCTGGTGGTCGAGCCAGATGATAGAATGGCAGCCAAAGGATGGATCACACGGGACGGTACACGGCTGACGGGTTAGAAGTATTCAATCGACTCGTGTGCAGGAGCAAGGTGGACCGTGGAACCGTACAATCGGGAGAGGGATGGCAACGACTTCATTCGGCTGTGGATAGATCATGGCTAACGACCATAACGATGACAACGACGGCATGTGTACTCCAGGGCAACAGAACCCCACCCCTCAATCTCACGCCGTTACCAGGCAATCTCACTTTGTACACAAACAGGCAGTTGCTTTCATATAATTTGAGCACTGGCTGGGCATGCTATATAATCTCAATATGTATGCTGCTCCCAATACACGCACCGACATAACAGGCGCAACAGCAGGCGATCGCCAACTCATTTCGTCCTCTCACACTGCTCGTAAATGATTTAGCGGTAACACGCTGAATGTGTCCACAATGCAACGCCAAACATTGCAACAAAACAAACACATTAAAAATGTACGTCTGGCTGCGTTTATTACGCGGAAACAAATAACGCAATTATCGTTCATTATTAATAGCCCGCTCGCATCTCCACAGGACAGCTGAACTGTAGCTATAGATTAATTAATTATGATAAACACAATTTATAACGCGCCACACATATTTGTTCAGTGTCGAAGGTATTCGAAGAGAGAACGATTCAGAGGCGCAAGGCAACTGCAGGGAGATGAGGGGAAGGCAGCCACGCAGTAAGCTGGTGCCAACAGTTGCCAAACACTGCATCCTATATATTGTGATGTTATCGGCCGATTAATTAATGAGTGTTTTTTTGTTGTGGGAGGAAACCGAAGATCCTGGAGGAAACCCACGCAGAACAGGGGGAGAACACACAGACTCCACACACAGAGGTGCCTGAGGCGGGAATTGAACTGCCTCGGGCAGGACATAATTTCTGTGAGGCACAGATGTTTGCACTGCGCCACCCTGCAAGTGTGTGTTGAGAATGGTAGTGAAAAAACTATTTGGCCTCTGAGCCAGTGATTAATATTACACATATTCGTGCATCTATCTCTGTTGTAACTTGCTTACCCCTCCCCGCTGGACAACTGTTAATAAGAGATACATAGCTCAACGGTTCCTTCCATCTTAAATAAAGACTGACTGACTGACATATGTCAAGCCAAGTCTTCAGGATGACCGCTGTTGAATTCTCAGTGGTCATCATTTCTATAAACCAGAATACAAATGAGTAATTTTCACATTGGGCCCAAGCTTTGCACCATTAGCATCACCACAACAACATTGCCCAGCACTGCAACTACTGTGAAAGAGCCTCGTGATTTTGTGAGGCTTTCCTGGGTAAAAAGTAATAATTGTAAATAAATGAAAATTAATTACCATTCCAGGGAATAGGGAGAAAAGTGGCACCATATTCATGAGTTATGCCTTCATGTGCAATTCCTTTGAAGCAATTGTTACATGCAAAGGTGGAAGGCTGGGTCTTAATAAAGAAGCAGCATTCTGAATGACGTGCAGTGTACAGTCCAAATATGGTTAAAATAATGCACATTCATTATTTTGTGACTCCCCCCCTTGTCAGGCTCCACACCACACGATATAGTTTTCCACCCTAGTCTGCAGTTGTCTTATAACGAATCAAATGAAAAGTAGCTTAAACGGTGTTAATATTTTAGTGGCTGCCCTAATATGTTGGAACGTTACAAACTGAAATGCAGTTATATTTGAATCTGTGTATTCAATTGCTTTTGCAGCAATTACATTTTTCACAAAACATCACAGAGGTGAGGGATAAAAGATGACTTCCAACTCGAATCAGTGAGCTGGGTTAATGGCAGCTAAACCTCTCTGCTCTTGTGACCATTTCATCCGTGACTTCTTATTTTCAGGGTCGGGATGACATCCAAACACACCAATTATCTACAGACGGCTCTTCTCTTGATCCAAGTATATGCGGATATATATAAAAAAAACCCTCAACACATTCATCATGAACACTGTCTTAAAAGAAAAATCTATGCATAATATAGTAGAAAAATGTATAATGCACGATGTTTTGGGATATGGGCCATATTCACGTGCTATGAAGAAGGGCCATTGCCTGAAATATCGCCTATTATACGATATATATTTTATCTCAAGCAGTGTTATTGCCAAAAGTGTTTTTTGTTAATTGTGCTCGTCTACCGCTGCCAACGCACCATTACCAAATAATTAGTTACATTTTGTGGCTAACCGGTTGCGGATAGTAATTCGCGTTGCTGACGATACAGCGATAACTCCGATTGCTTTAAAATCCGCGGCTTCACGACGCCATCGCGGGCGCCAAAACGTCAGCTCCTTCGTCAATAACGGCGCGGTTACAAAGAGCACATCGGCTCCGCGTAGCGCACCGTTGCCCAAAACGCTGTTGCACACGGGAGCAATGCACGCCGGCATAAAGGGCAACTGCAAATTGTACAGAAACTGTTGCAAAAAACAGCCACTTTGCGAGCCACTTTCACAGTCTTTCATAAGGCTGTGAAAATGGCTCACAGCCGGCGGCCACCCGCTATTGCGGGAACGCCTGGAGGAGTCATCTCGCGCGCGTGTGTTCTCTTACCAGAAATACCAGATGCGGTAGAGGGAAATCACACGAACGCAACACTTTTTCCCACAGCAATCTTCGTACGGGAGGCACCTGCGGGGAGTTGGGAATAAGAGTGCAAAAATAAAACATTATACATATTAAAGGACAAACAACATAACAGGTATTCACAGCTCGTTTCATGATGGTTGCTCTTCAGAGCTGTGCTTTCGGGCTAGCCGTGTCGAACGCTCTCCCCGTCTCCCTCGCGACGTTTGGCCTCCCACGCCTGATGATATTTCCAACGTGGGAGGAGAAACGTTGTGAGGGAGATAGGGAGAGCGCACGACATGGGTATCCCGAAAGAACAGCTCTGAAGAGCAACCATCACATACCGTATAGGCGTATCTCTCTGCAGAAGCAATATCAGGCCCCGTGGCCTCTATCTCAAGCACCTGTCTCACAATGGGAAGGTTTCCAGTTCAAATCTAGGTCAGGTGTCAATGCAGCCCATCATCTGTCTGGGACCATGAAAATCAGTATCACTGTGGGAAGTTAACTGCGGTCAGCCTAAATCGATAATGACGCTTTTCTCACGTGCACTTTGGGAGAGCGGCACTGTATCCCAATACTTGCTTTAGCAGGGAGACATCGATTCGACCGAGGTAATAGGTGCACTGTACTATCGTTTACTTTTCGCAGCTGCTCCAAAAAAATCAGTTATAAAATGTGGTTTATATTAAAAAGTGGTTGAGGTATTTATTTTTTTATAAACCTCAAAGATTTCATTTTTCGGAAGAAAAAAAACAACCCCTCAGAAACGGGCAATGTCAAATGGCAGAATGTTCAAAATCACATTCAGAGTGTGCGGTCATTACTGAGTGCAGAGGCTTGCGATTTGAGCCCAGGACCTGAGGGATGCTGGCTCATGGACTGCACCATTGAGCCCATGAGCCATCTTCTCACAGCCTGAAACAAACTTTGAAGGCCGTGTTCCTCCAGCCTTATATCTTCCACAGATTTCTACTACCCCAAATCCAAATCAATATTATCTCAAATAACATGGGGGATTAATTATACTCCAGTGAGCCAGTTTCCCCCAGACTTCTCGGTCAGTGACGGCCGTATCGGTAGCTGAGCTTTTTATGGTAAAAAAAGGAATGCGGTAAAAAGTGATGCAAATGAACCACAAGTAACATGATCACATCAGCACGATTAAAAATCAAGAATGCTGCAATTTAGAGATCAAAGTGGTGTTTAGTTATCATTTTGTGTGCAATCAAAGTACAAAGCAGTTACATCTTCATTCATTTTAGAATCTCTCTTTAAAGGCAGCCTATTAATTATGTTTGTGCTAGCTTAGAAAAATGTACTGCAGTTGTCACAAAAGTAAACATATTTAAAGTTATAAAGTACCGTGCCACCCACACTCACGTGCAGCCAAATCGTAACACGTATCATAAAGTGAAATTTGATCGTAATTTGATAGTAATGTTCTCATAGAGCGTATATCGTCAGGTGATCTCGTCGTATAGTGAGGCCATTTGTAAAGCAAGGGACCGCTATACTGTCATGAATTACCCGCACATTCGCCGCTCGTTCTCAAACAAGCGACGATTATCTGTGGTACTGCGACGATTATCTCTGGTACTGCGACTCGAAGCAGCATCCTAGCATTGGCCTCTTGCAAAACGCATCCGTCCCTCGGAAATGTCACCGCACAGTCTCTGGATATTCCGTAGACATTGTGAGCTGCCTCTAACCCGGTGACTATTCAGGACACAATGCAGAGACGCTCTCCCGGTCAATAAGTTGACACTGCACTGCCCAGGGCAAGAGAAATCGGTTTCCATGAAACAGTGAAGCATCCAGCATTGTGCAGCGAGTCAGAGAGCTGCCTATATTGACCAATAACCCTTTCTACTCTGCCTATCCCCTCATTTGGAAGTTCTAGGCGCTGTGTTTACTGCTTTAGCTTCACACAGATGCTGTGTTCCTGGACCGTGTCACGTTCCCATGGCTCCCCTCACACACAAACCTCTTTGGGCAGAGCGCTGCACGCAACGTAACGTTACAATGACTGAACCCTCCACTGTACAGCGGTCTCAACATGCGACAGATGGTTATTTAGAGACCTCTGCGATAACAGCTGCAATAACCTTCGCTGTCGAGTGCATTATTTTATATGGGTGGAAGGGTTCACTGCTGCCCACTGGCCCCTGGAATTTCATGAACTCTCTCAACTCAGAATCACGATTTGATCCATTTTTCTTTTTAAAGATTGCATCGTCTTCTTGCAGCCTCCCCTGGGTGCTGGGATGATGTGACCCTATTACTTTATATACAACACACATTATCTTACATTCTCGATTGGTATCTGGCATCATCAGTTTAAATATATAATTAATCAATTAATAAATATATCGTTCCAACCTGTTTGTTTATTACTTTACGCTACGATATTTTAAATCGCTAATAAAGTAATATTACACGCTTCTATCAGACAGGCACATTGCTGTATGTCTGAGAGTTGCTCTCAAAAGCTGCCATTTCAGGATAGACGTGTCGAGCATTCCTCCTCTATCAACGCGGAAGAGGAACAGTCTACACGGGCATTCCGAAATAGCAGCTCCTCGAGAGCAAATCTCATAAAATCGGGCAGTGAAAACCCACATGGAAACCGGGTGAGACCATTAACTCGTTACAGACGACAGCGTGGATGAATAACGGTTGGCTGCCTCCACCCGAAGCGAGGATCCCAGCAGAGCTGTCTCTGCACTGTGACAACGACATTATCCCCTGGGACACCCACCCACCCTGCTCTCACGAAGTCAAGCCTTCCATAACCGTGCACACTTCTGCCTGTCGCCCCCTTTTTAGGATATTCAAAGTGTCGTTACCCGGTTTCAGGGTACGATTTCCATTCAAGAGTGCGAGCAATTTGCGCCCGCAATGTCACGTGCACATGACAAGCACTCACCGACCACTGCGCATACTTACGTGAAAGGCCTGCTGAAGCCATCCTTATGATAATTACAGTACTTGGCGTCACAGGCCTGCCGAAGAGAGATGCGATTAATTACAATCATCATCATCATCATCAGAAATTTCGCTCTGCTCTTTCGGGAAAACTGTGTCGAGCATTCCTCCTCTCTCCTTCACGACGTCAAGCCTGTTGATGCCTCCAAAGTGGGAGGAGAAACAGGCCAAGCAACTCAAACAAAACCCCTCCCGAAAAATTACAGACATTCATTAAGACTGTCCCTGATAAACAATACTGTTGATTGCACAATTTGAATTGCATGCACAGCTTCAATTTCAGTCTGGATTAATGTTACGACGCAAATGCAAGGATGACATTTAATGACTAACACACACATTGGCTTCTCTGGTCATGTTGCACAGTATAAATACAATGAGGTGTAATTGTCTTGTAATTCATTTTCCAAAAGCGCTCGCCTACATTCGTACAAGTGTGAGTCTATCACTGCCATCCTGCTTGTATCCCTGTGCTGTACTGTGTACTGCAGGTCTCCACTGCTAACACACGGTCATTCCCAGGGGTAATTCCAATAGCTGCCAAGCACAGCGAGAATGAAACAACACGCCGACTGATCGATACGCAATATTCCACGCCGGCTCTACGGTGCACACGTGGACTCACGGTACGTTTACTTCGGGGCGATCCGTAGCTGTGGGGAGGTTTCACGAAACATTCAAATATCACTTTCACTATTCTTTTCAATTGGCCAATGGTTAGACTAGGATTTTGGTGTAGAGATAAATCATGTATGGTTGCTACGTTTAGAATGTCATTAAAGGAAGATTCAATGAACGAACTAGATCGAGTGGACACGTGCCTAGGGGTGGGCGTTACGCTGTCGCGTGAGTTTGAAGATCAGTTGATGAGAAAAGAGTGTCCTTTAGGGACATCACTGTGAAGATGTTACATTCAAATGTCTGGGAGTGACTTCACAATCATGTCACTGGTGCTAGTGACAAACACTTGATCAAGAGGCTTGGCAACAGCATTCAGAGGCTTTTATCCAACAGGGGATAAACGATGGCTGATGATGAGCTGATGATGATTAGTCAGGTCTGCTGCAGCTGCTTAGACCATTCCACTTGTAATGCGGTGTTCAAATCCCTGGCAGAGACCAACTCAACCCATCATCTCTCTGAGGTCCCTAAAATTAGCAATACACTATATTGGGGTTAACAGTGGCTGTTCTATGGAGCAAATCTTGTTCTGCCATGGCAATGAGGAATGCTTACCATTGGCTAGGGATGCCACCTACCCTGGTTTTCCCAGGAGTGCCCTCTTTTTGGGGTGGCTGTTGTGCAAGTATTCAATTGCAGAATACAAAATACATCCTTAAAAAAAACAATACGTGTATTGTTAACGGAGTGCTCAAATCGTCGAATCTGGTGAGATACGGTCTTCTATGATATGTCCCAGTATTTTTTAATACCCTCAGAGGTGGGAGCCCTAACGCTGGCTCAGGGCAGTACTTTGGGGAAGAGCGCGTCCCCGTTCTTGTTTGAGAGGGCAACCGCTCCGACTTTCTATATATATAACACGTACAGTGCTCTTTTTTGCTTTAATATTCATGGCTTGTATGCTTGAGCCACGATTTATATGGACACTTAGTCACGACTGGTTAAATGATAGATTACACGGGAGACAGTAAATGTCAAACATTATGAGCTGCACACAGTCCATATGCACACAACAATTCGTACACACTCACTCACACTGTGGCTAACAATCATAAATTAATTAAAGAGATGTTTTGATGGGGTAATTATGCGGTAATGGAGTCAGTGTGTTTCTTTTCAAATCCCTCCCGGGACTGTGCAACCATCTCTACATCATCGCGTATACCAAGATTGAACCGTATTCTACCGGCTACACATCTGAGCTGCACTGCATCAAATTCACGAAGCTTGGGGGAATTATTGTCTGCAGATGCTGGTCGCAGCAATGCGGCTGAGGCAATGCCAATTGACTTTTCTCATTAATAATAATTTTACATTTATAACGCGCACATATTCATTCAATGTAGAAAGTACTAGATCTGCCTCTACTTTTTTTTATCACTACAGTACAATGCTCATCCGAGCAAAACTCTCTGTGATAATCTATTAAAGTCTCTCCTAAGTAGAGTGCAAGATTTAAGTAATGTAATCTACCAGTTTGAAAAATTAGTTGGCACACACACATTACAATATAATGAAGTTTACTGCGAATAGTGTTTATATACTGCATGCGAATCAATGTACAGTATTGCAATATTTCAGGTGTTTGTTCACAAAAAACTCCTCTAATGTATGAGGATAAATAGGTACAGCAGAACTTCAGAAGTCCATGCTCCGATCTACGAAAATCACAGATTTCTGGATCAATTCCGGAAGCAGTTAATTCCTCCTGTAATCCCCGCTGCAAGATGGTGCCGTCCGTGGTTTATAATAACATGTTCAAATTGAATTACAATTGCATTATATCGCTATAATGTTATTTAGGCACTATTTATTCAGAGCGACATGCATTACAAAGAGGCCGCTGGCTTCTTTGAAATGCGAAATCTGTTTGAAGTGTTTGAATTGCGTCGATGCGATAGAATCGAGGAGCTTCACACAGAAATGTAGTTGAAGTGCAATTTTTGGTTTTGAAATCTAGTTTTCGTTTACATGAGCACACACTAGCTGTGCTGACGCGATACATTTCGTATAAGAGAATTTGCATTTCAGACTCGGATATCAGGTCGTGAAAAGGCAAACATCATTTTACATAGACCCATGTAGCGGACTGAAACTATTTGGGTCTTAAACAATTGATAACCTCGTACTGCAGGAATTTATCACACGTTCGTTTATCACACTTCGAGGCCGAGCTGAAAGACAACGATGTCCAGAAGCTGACCATCGTGCTTCGAAGAATCGCAAAAAAGAAGAAGATCCACTTGACCACTCTTCCCAGTTTGCGGATTGATGGCGTAAATAATTCATCCGCTAATCCGCGCCACACCGTGGCGGGGTCAAATGTTTCCGCCGACTCCAGAATGTCTTCAGTACCCCGCGGATTGTGATCCCCACATATCACTCTGGATTATTGGAGTTCTGCTACATCGTAGAGTATGCATAGTATGTTGGTTTCATGTATTGCTATGGCATTCCAGACAATATCGTAGTTAATACACTGGATTTCGATCCCAGCAACCTGGCTCAGAAAGTTGCTCATTCACAACACAAGTAGTAATGGAACAGGAACTCGGCCTCCACCTCTTCTAAGATGATGCAGTATTAATAAAGAAGCGGCATCTCTATCATTAGGTTTCACCGGGTACTCCGGTTTCTTCCGACAATCCAAAGACATGCTGTCTAGGTTAACTGGCCTGCTGAGTAAATTGCCCGGGGTGCCCTGTGAGAGACTGGTGTCCCATCCTGGGTATAACCCTGCCTTGCGCCCTGTGTCTGCCGGGATAGGCTCCGGCTCATCGCGACCCTGTACGGGATTAAGCGGTTTCTGAAAATGGATGGATGGATTATGGTTAAAGTAGAGGATGTATTGTACTTTACATATGCTGGTGGAGCAGCCACACATCTCTGGGATGAGTAACACAAGCATCACCACCTGCTAACGTTGCATCACTAGATGGGAATTCAAAGCTGGTTGTCTTATGAGTAGAATGATTCCTAGCATGGAATATGGAATTTCAACAACTGGCTCACGACTCCCAATGTACATGACAACCACTCAATGTTTCTTTGAAAATAAAGATATGGCTTCTGCACATAAGGTTAAAAACCTATGAGATGTTGAGTCGTTCTTCGTCATCCATTACGGTGCATGGTAATAACAATGCGCTTGCTCTATTAGATCAGAACAAATATAACAAAGAAGTTGTGTAAGATACAATAAATAAAAACACTGTTAACAAGGCATTTTAATGTTTATATTTTACAGTGACATTCTAAATTATTGAAAGCCTACATGCTTTCGTGTATAAACAGGCGTACACATAACAGGAATTGCAATCCATAATGTACCATCTGAGAGCACTCAATCTCAGTGATTTAATATTTAAACCAAAAAAATACAGCACTGCATCGACATATACGACTATCGTGGTCCGTGGTCAGATTTCCTGACGCACAGCCCATCATCCTTCTGGGTTGATACAATGGGTACCACTTTGTGGGAAGTAAACAACTGTTGTCCTAGAGAGAGACCTGGTCCACGTCACGAGAAAGTGATGTTTTCCACCACTGGCTCCACCAGTCGCTCAGGGCCTTCGACAGAGATGGTGTGGACACTCCTCTGACCATGGATGAACGTTGACATTAACTGCCACGCACGGACTATCAGTCGCGTTGTGTGCGTTTGTATTTTATTTAGCCGTCACCATTCACATAGTGTGTATATAATACAGTACTTATTTATAGACTATGCATAGCTGCCTTTGTATTTTAGATTTTAATACGAAAAACACACGGACACATACTGTATATGTACTTATGTATTGATCTAGGTATCCTCCCCCTGTTCTGCGTGGGTTTCCTCCGGGTTCTCCGGTTTCCTCGCACAACTAAAACACACTCATTAATTGGCTGACGACTTCATAATATACAGGAAGCAATGTCTGGCGGGTTGGCGCCGGCTGACCCCCTGGCTGACTCCCCCCCTCTCTCTGCAGTTTCCTCGCACCTCCGTATTTGTGTCTCGTCCATAATCAGGCATGGAATTTGCACAACGCGTTATAAATTGTACTACTCGTATTCCTATTTAGCTCTTGTGTTCAATGACTGCAAAGGCAGCAGCAGTCCAACTTGCCTAAAAAACCGGCCGTATCTTTTGAGAAAACGTGTTGCGTAAGCGGACACCGACAATGAAACACACAACACAAGTGAAAACGCAAAGAAAGCACCGCTGCAAAACAATGTGTGGGTGTCAGTCCGCAGTATGCTGGAACAATGATGAAACTTGCTAACATAACGTGATACGTGCAACGGGCACGGAACATTACTCTACGTGCTTTTGTAATCCATCATAGCCACCCACCATGTACAAACAATAGCAATGCAAGCAATACAGCCACGGCTGTGTAGCTCAAGAATACCATGCACTCAGTATGCTTTGTAAAGGGATACATGTCTAGATTACGTGACTCCAGTAAATATACTTGTCGTGGACGGTATCAGTGAGATATTGAGGAGAAAACGTGGGTGTTTAGTGTTCAAAGCCAACACACGTGTCCCCACCAACCTCAAAGCATGAGTGTAAATATTTTAACTCTCCCTCCTCTCTATGATATTGAGCCATCGTCATGCACTGCCCAATCTGTAGTTGCTATTAGTATTATTATTTTTCTGCTGTCGTTATGATATATATCCTACAATTTATCGCTATTGCTTGACTCTCAGTTTATCTGTCTTGATGTAATTAACATGCCGTTTTCTCCACAGCCCCGTGCAGCGCTTTGTGACCCTCGGGTGAAAGGCGCTCTATAAATGCTATTATTATAATCACCTAGCTTTAAATCTCACCCGTGACAACCTACAAGTCACACGAAGGTGTGCGTTTATAGAATGTACAGGGTGGTCTAGATGTCTTGTGACCCCACCAATTCAATTTACCCGTAACATGTGTTTCTTTGTCCATTGATTTCTGTTTAAAATAACCCTTATTCATTTCAGACGGCTGACACGAGTTCATATTTCTATTGAAGAACTGCTTGTAGTGCGCATATGTGCTCATGAAAGATCACAAAGCGGAAAGAAATGTATGAAACTGGGATCACAAGACATCTGGACCACCCTGTACAATACAAGCTATTCTCTCACCTGTTGAGGAATGGTCTGTATAAACCAATGGGTTTTTAACCTTTACCGCAGCCTGCACCTCTTTGGTTCTCAAAATATGTTCTCAAACCCCTTATTAATAATAGAAAACATATGTCACAGGGGCGGCACGGTGGCACGGTGAGTAGCGCTGCCGCCTCACAGCAAGAAGGTCCCGGGTTCGAATCTCGGCTCGGGGGCCTTTCTGTGTGGAGTTTGCATGTTCTCCCCATGTCCGCGTGAGTTTTCGCCGGACACTCCGGTTTCTTCCCACAGTCCAAAAACATGTCGCTGCATAGGTTAATTGGCTTGCGGACTAAGTTGCCCCCGGTGCCCTGTGATGGCCTGGCGTCCCATCCTGGGTGTACCCCTGCCTTGCGCCCTGTATCTGCCGGGATAGGCTCCGGCTCACTGCAATCCTGTACAGGATTAAGCAGTTTCTGACAATTAGATAAGATGAGACATATGTCACACAATAATTACACAGACCTGGCATGTCTCGCACCCCCAGTAAGGGTATAGAACCAGTGCAAAAAACAACCACCATGATATGTATAAATGACATGGACGATATATTCTGGGTACTGGTGTGCCTTCTAATCTGCAATATCCCAATTATCAATCTCCCCATGGTCAGATCAATTGACTGATCACCGCCAGTCAGAGTTATTCAGCATTCTTAGTGGTCACCATCATCTCCCTCCTTATAGCCCTGCCACCACAGTCTCAGAGCAGCTGGTGCTAATGTTACCCACCCCGGGGCTTGACCTCGACCAGGAATTGAACTCATGTCTCATAACAGGGGAGCCCTGTAATAATAATATATAATAATATAAATTTGTACAGCGCCTTTCACCCGAGGGTCACAAAGCGCTGTAGAATACATTAGTACTGTATGATTCATTCATTCAATGTCAACAACCGCTTAATCCTGTACAGCGTTTCGGTGAGCCGGATCCTATCCCGGCAGACACAGGGCACAAGGCAGGGCTATACCGAGGATGGGACGCCAGGCCATCACAGGGCACCGGGGGCAATTTAGTCAGCAGGCCAATTAACGTATGCAGAAGTACTTTATTATACCCTGTCTATAAAATACCAATGCAGTCAGCACAATACAGTCGAGTCCTGTGTAGTGCATGTATATTTATAGTAGTACTATTACAATGCGATAAAGCAGGATTTAGGATTTGTGTCTTCACACTACACGGACATATATATTTGTCTACATACATGTGTAAGACACGTATGCAGTACAAGTACTGTACTGTATAAGAACGTATGTAACATGTTGTATGGGCGCACTGATTGCTGTCCTGTACAGTGAATCACAGTACTGTAGTATACAGTACTTGCGTATAGGAGTGCATTGTACACGGTGCAGTTGTACACAGTACCTGTACTGTATATACAGGTACTGTAGAAGTACTGTATGTATAACTGTGAGTGTCACGCATGTGTATGCGTTTGGTTATACGTACGGCATTAGAGTACGGTATTTATAAAACGGTATCTATAGTGTAGAAAATACGAGGTATCTATAGAAAATCCGGTATCTATAGTATATACACATGCTGCAGTACTAGAATGTACACTAATACTGTATACGTATACTGTAGCTGGATTTTATTTTATCCAACTCCACATTGTACAGTATAATAATGTACTGTATTAGACATGCACAGCGCATATGTAGTCTGACATACGTATCATGACCATAGCATGTTAACATATAATGTATACATATTATATAGAAAAGTACTTTATATACAGATCCTAAAATACACATTGTACCCACATTGCTATATAGTTGGTCAATTATGGGTATAACATTGTATATCATATGCAGTACGTAACGTATCCTTATTGATATAGACATTGTCCGGAATCATCGTGTATGGGTGATACATTGTATGCGTGCTCACTGAGACATTGTATTCAACCGTTCCGTATACTATATATCATTGTATATGTATAGTATGTATCCCTATCGGTATACTGTCTATATCGTAATCAACCCTTATACACATAGAACATTGTACATATTAAATACAGCCAATGTGTGCTTATTCAAACATTACACGTGTCCGGCCGGGGCCCATTCAACAACGCACAGCAACCACCGCATTCTAACACATTGCGCGCCGACACGCAACACACATTGTACCGCATCACGTCCATCTAACAAGAACAACAACAATAACACCATTCTTAAAACAATGTCAAAGACTCACCTCTAACAGAGCGGCAACGAGCAGCAGCAGCAGCTGTGTCGCCGGCCACATCCTTCTCACTGAAGCGCCGCCGGTGCCTCTGAGTGAATCAGCCCAACACCACAGCACGTCATCCCAGCCACGGCTATTGTTTGTCACAACAGCGATTATAATCCTCACGCTGTTGTTGTTCTTGTTATTATTATAATAATAATCACAACGCACTGCTTACTTAACGGTGTCGCTGTGCGTGTTGTGTTATAGCGAGTTGCAGGAGCGCGCACGCGTGGTGGTTATCGGGTCCGTTGCGAAGCTGTCATGTCCGTGTCTGGTTGTTGTTTGTTATGGTGGTGGTGGTGGTTGTGGGGGTGTTGATGGTGTTGTGTTGATTGTGAACGTGTGTGTGTGTCGTGGGATTTTAACAAAAGCGCGCTGTATAGCCGCGGGCATACACGCTCTGCTGCAACATGGCGCTGTGACAGCACCAACACACGTGTCCACACCGTGCACACACACTCACTGATCCACGGCTCAGTCTCAACATACTTTCTAGTAGGAAAATAATGGTATCGTGGTGTTTTGCAACGGGCGGCACGGTAGCGTAGCGGTGAGTAGCGCTGCCGCCTCACAGCAAGAAGGTCCCCTGGTTCGTATCCCGGCTCGGGGGCCTTTCTGTGTGGAGTTTGCATGTTCTCTCCCCGTGTCCGCGTGGGTTTTCGCCGGGCACTCCGGTTTCCTCCCACAGTCCAAAGACATGCTGCTGCGGCATTGGTTAATTGGCCTGCTGACTAAATTCCCCCCGGTGCCCTGTGATGGACTGGCGTCCCATCATGGGTATAGCCCTGCCTTGCGCCCTGTGTCTGCCGGGATAGGCTACAGCTCACCGCAACCCTGTAGAGTGTAGAGGATTAAGTGGTTTCGCACAATGAATGAATGAATGAAAATAAAATGAAATACAGGAACGAACTGACCACCTCGGATGGAGGGAGGAACAGCGTTCCCCAGTCGTGGTGTGCCTGCAAGAGAAAGGTCCTGAAGCTTTGTGTGGGCGACGTGTCCAAACTGCTCCGATGAGAATCTCAGCTCCTGGGCCAGAAGATACCTGCTGAGCATGTCCTCCAAGTATGCAGGAGCCAGGCCGTGCAAGGTCTTTAAAGACGAAGACAAGTACTTTGAAATCAATGCGTTGCTTAATAGGCAGCCGGTGAAGGGATCTGAACACAGGCGCTATGCGTGTGGTATGTGGTATATGGAGACCTCGCTGGCTTCTGTGTCGCGGCGTTCTGGAGCAACTGCAACTTGGCCATACACTTATACGAGGAACGAAAGTGGTTAAGATTACGTATATCAAAGAATGTCCTACTGGAGAAATGAATTATGCGACTCAGATGTCAGACTTGAGTCAAAAATGACCCCGAGATTTCGCACAGCTTCCGGGCCATGCCGTTACTGATCAGACAGAGGTGGCTAACCTTTTCACAGCTCATTGGTGGTCCCAACAAGCAAAACTTCGGTTTTTATTGGATTTAAAGTTAGGTGGATGAATTTAAGCAGGAATTGAGGACTTTACGTAGCAGTGCATCTGTGTATCGTTAGTGTACGCGTGTAACTGCACTCTCTGCCTGTGCATTACATTACCGCGGGGTGAGAGCTCCAAGTTGAATAGCAACGGACCCAGGACCGATCATCCATGGGGGACACCAGCCGCGACCTCGGAGGTAGATGAATGACAGCCTCCAATGGAAACACTTTGTCTGTGTCTCGTGAGATATTACTTGCGCCATTTAAAGTGGAGTACCGGTTATACCAGGTAACTGTTCAAGGCGAATGAATATGACGGTATAGTCAAGCGTGTCAAAGGCTACTGTAACATTTTTCTACGTTAAATAACCTTTTCATTTTTCCGACCTGTTGCGGCTGAGTCAACCTAGGCGGAGGCCCAGGACCGGTTCAAAAATTCGTCACTGGTGTTGTAGTGCAGGGCACTGCTACCATACTGGTCACACACAGCACGCAGACGCAGCCACGCAGACACGTGTTTACACGGGTGTGTGCAGGCAGAACCAGCGTGCTGAAATATGGTAAAACAACAACGCCCATGACCGGAGATCATCCAGCAATGAACAGACAAAGGTCTGTAAGTGATTCTTATTTACATGAACGATAATTCATCTCTTCTTTTTAAAATCTTTACGGTATTTCGGGCAGGAAATTGGGAAATGCACGGTGAAAATGGAATACGTCTGGGCATGGAATTCCATCTTATTGCATCAGTGTTGAACGTGTAAACAAACACATATCCAAATGCTGAGATGTAACTCTGCAAGACGAATGATTGCCAGCCTTCCAGTGGCGTGCAAGTGTATTGAGTGAGCAGTGCAAGTGGATGCCTGGGGTGGTGGATGGAAATACAGTGCTCAGTGTTTATAAAAGCCACTGGGATGCACAGCTGCCCTCTGACCTCCGCTGGCGAACAAGGGCAGCTTTGTTCCACACAGTAGGTGCAGGAGAGCAGGATTAGGAGATCATTATTCCACACTGCATCTCCCGTCCTTGTGTAACCTCACATCGTTCTCCACACAGATGCCCATGTGCGATCAAGTGTACACGGAGATGAGGGTAGGGTGAGAATGAGATGCTGAAAGCGTAATGAAGTAGACGGTAAGCAAGTGGCAGACCTTAAAAACAAACCTCGAACGAGACATTGCTAAAGCCCCAAGTATGCTTCTGGTTAATGTTGACATGATGCTCGAATACAAATAAAAAAATCAACCCATTCGTCAATAACACTGCCTTAAAAAATAATAAAAGTATAAATTAGAGGTGTTCATGTAAGTTTCCACAGCTCGATGGATGGGAATTGCCTTTAAGAGCTGCTCTTTTTGGATAGCCATGTCTAGCGTTCTTCCTATCGATATGGCTATCCCAAAATAGCAGGTCTTAAGGGAAATTTAATTTAAGATGACGTTTCAAGCAATGGCCCTTCATCACAGCATGTAGAGTGGCCTATGCGTTATGAAGAAGGGCTGAGTTGAGTTATTGTTTGTGCTTAGGCACCACTGCCAGCGCAGTATCACCAAGTAATTCAACACTAATAAAAACATGTTTGAGCCTCAGTAGTTGGCAATATTTTAAAGCAAACATTTCTGGCCACGCGGTACTGTGGGGGAGCGGTGTACAGTACTTGGCCCATGAGGGTAACAGTGAGTGGCTGTTCTATGGATAGACTGTAAATACGGGTGTGTAGCTCACCAGCCTCTCTGCATACCCATGTATTTTCTTTGGGAATGTTCATGTTTTTGATCCAAAACATCAAAATATACTTCCAAGGACAACTTCATGATGGGAGGCGTCACAGAATTCATCCACATGCATGATTTTTCTTGGTGCCATATCATCAAGCGCTATTGTATGTTACCAAATACATGTTGTGTCTCGGCTCACGTGTAAGTTAAAAGGCTACAGATTCAAATCCCGATTGGGGGGTCGACTCAGCTCACCATTCCTCCACAGTCAATAAAATTAACACCTTTTTGGATAGCAACAATGGTTGTTCTATGGACAGAATGGCTTCCACCACAGAACTATGGAATTTTCACCACTGGCTCAGGTTGGAACTTTGAATACAGTTTAAGTCTATATTATCTGATATACAATTTTTTTTAAATCCTTTTAGTTATTTACGTGACAGCTATCAATGCCAAATACACAACCTGTTTTACAATCACCGTCCATCAAAACTACAGCAACAAAAAGACAGTGTCAAATATGAAAACAAAACGTACTGAGCGTTGACACATTTCATATGCCTAACCGATCACACCGGAAAGAGTCTTGCAGTCTCGTTGTGGGCAAAATCTCACCTGCAAGCCCATTGCAGTGTGAAGGAAAGGATTGTTAAAAATGCACTCGTTATATGCCGGGCTGAATGCTCCGTCTGCCGCTGTGATCCTCAAGTGGCAGGCAGCCAATTACGAGACTCAATGCACGCTTGAACAACGCGGCTGTCTCCAGAGGAAAATAAACACCAGCTTTCCACTCGAGGCCAGGCTCAGCTAGCCGGTATAAACTAACTTGTAAGTGAACGCCTGTAAATGAATGAATGAATGCGTGAATAAATGTAAAATCGCGTGCTGCATGTAGAATTACAAATATATACATTCACACGTTGTTAGAAAATGGTGGACAATTAAGAGAAATATAGGAAATTTAAACATGAAACAGTAATTGGGCCTCAAGTATGGTCGGTCACCTCGGTGTGACTGTCAAAGCTGAACTTCGTGGCACTGCTGCTGAAATCGTCTCATTATCCTGAGCTCAGGTTAAATAAAAAATGGCAAGTGTTTTACTGTCACTGAGACGAAAGAAAGACCTTGACGTTTTGGATGCCTGGTTGTCTTCAGGGATCACTATAGTTTACGATGCAATGATTGTTTAATACCTGTAGATAATGGACTCGGAACATGGCTGTGCGGTTTTCTATGGACATCGGCATCATACTCTTCCAAACACTATCCAATATTAAGTTATCAAAAATATGCGATTTTCGGATTCCGATATTTTTTAAACCTCCAGATGCAAACCTTTGTACTCAGAAATTCAAAATCAAGATCATTCCCACAATTTTGGAAATACCAAAATGTAATAATTTTTAACATTTGTTCAATGCCTTAGCGATTATGATAACCACTAGTGTGCAGGTACCTTACA
>JAZEWU010000006.1:7938327-7960899 GCA_036362915.1 Geotria australis | reverse complement strand
ACCGGGCACGAGATCCTCGTCTCATCTTCTTCCTTCATGTTCCCCGTCTCAGCGCTGTGCCACAGAGCGAGGCACACATAGCAAACGGTGCATCTTTTAAGTTTTTACGTAAAGTGATAAGGGACTAAGTAGCTGTGTATGTTTTCACGGCTCGATTGATGATGGCTGCTCTTCAAAGTTGTTCTTTCAGGATAGCCATGCCACTGAGCGCTCTCCATCGCTACAGTCGATACTAATAGTCTATATAATAGTCTATATATAGCGTTTTATATAGCGCCTTTCACCCGAGGGTCACAAAGCGCTGCACAAGGGCCGCGAAGAGAACGGTATGTCAACAACGAAAAGAAAAAAACAACCAATAAAAACCAAAGCAACAAAAAAATTAAATGATTAAGGCTGCTTCGAATTACCCTGAAAGGTCGTGAAACCGGCAATCTTAAGAGCGGCAAAAATCTGCCAGCGTCCCCTAAGATGGCCGTCACTTCCTTAAAGACAAACACGGAGGGAGACAGGGAGGGAGGGGGAGACACAGGGACACAGAGACAGGAAGACAGACAGACAGACACGAGGGGGAAACAACGCCAATCCAAATATATACAGCCTAGAGTCTATATATAGTCTACGGTCTATATGTACTGTCTAAAGTCTACATACAGTCTGTAGTCTGTACACAGTCTACAGCGGTGTCACTAAGTGCGCTCTCTCTCTCTCCCTTGCAACGTTTTCCTCCCACGTTGGAGGCATCATCAGGCGTTGATGCTTCCAACGTGGGAGTCTAATCGGCCCGAAAGAACAGCTATAAAGTGCAACCATCGATAACATCATATATAAAGAAATACTATTTAGAACGCGTGGCACATATTCATTCATAGGCGAAGGAATTCGTTTTTTAAAGAGAAAACGACCCAGAGGCACAGCAAGGAAACCGCAGAGAGGCAGGGATGGGGGGGGAAGGCAGCCACGCGTTAGCCGGCGCCAACAAAGTACTGAGAACGGATATACTAATCAATAGCAGCACGACGGCACGCTCCGATTGGTTAAGGTTAAGACAGCCACTGCCCCCTACTGAAAAGACAAACCTCCCCCGTGTAGCCTGAACAGACTGTAGGGTCAAGTGCCGTTAGCGACCACCAATGAAGGTCGACACGGCACACGAGAAGGTGGGTGACCAGTACCACCCCGCAGCCGCCTTTATCTCCCTAAATACACAAATAGCTACAACAACCGCCGTACGCCACTAAGTAGCGGTGACGTCACCACAGCGCCTGTGTCAGGCCAGGTGCACCTTGAGATAGATAGATAGATGTTTATCATTACAGCATAAAAATACCCAGTGAGCTCGCAAGCTATTTACGGTACTCCTGCGACACAACAAACATGCAATTGCTGGCAATAATTAAAATATACACAAGATTCATAAATAACCAAATTTTGAATCAGCCACCCAGTGCCGAAGGCTCGCTGACAGGCAGGCCGTCACGGTACAGACCCAGGTGTCGTGGGCTGACTGAGATGACTGGCCGAGGCACCACCTGTGCCCCCTAGCGTGTCAAATCGCTGAGTTTTAGCCGCCCAGCGTTAGGCTTGCTGTTATGAAAATAAATTCCTACAAACCTGGCGACCCGAGTTCGAATTCCATTCACAGCTCTGCCTCAAATGAGTACCTAGTGCGGTGTGTAAGCATCGCCACTAGGGAGACAAAGGCGGCCGAGCATGGTGCTGGCCACCCACCCGCTCGTGTGCCGTGTCGACCTTCATAGGTGCTACTCGTTGACGGCACTGTTAAGATACACACACAGACACTGAAGGCATCGACTCGAACTGACCTCGTCTCAGCTGATGGAGCCGCGTTGACAGCCTCACACGCGCTCTGAGCCATGGGACACAGAGAGAGAGAGACGTGGATTCGGACACCGAGACAAAGACAAATATCTCCCGTACAGCCTTAACAGACGGTAGGGGCAAGTGCCGTTAGCGAGCACCTATTAAGGTCGACACGGCACACGAGGGGGTGGGTGACCAGCACCACGCCCGGCCGCCTTTGTCTCCCTAGCGGCGATGTTTACACATCACACTAGGTACTCATTTGAGGCTGAGTCGACCTCGGGGAGGCCCAGGACCGTTTCAGAAAATCGTCACCGGCGTTGGCCGTGAGCGGGATCCGAACTCGGGTCGCCGGATTCGTAGCCCAGCGCGCTAACCACTGGGCTACCGCTCCCCACTAAGAGATATACAGACAGACACAGAGACACACAGAGATATGGACGCAGAGACGGTGTCTAAGAATCCACCGCGGTTTTGACGTCACTCCCCTCCCGGCCTTGCTATGACGCCATAGCGTCGGTGGGAGGTGGCAACCGGAAAGTGACGTCGTGTCATTGACGCCAATACCAGGGAAGCGAGAAGCGAGTGACGCCACGGCTAAGCAGGGCGGGCCTACGTCATCACGCGGCGCGGCGGCTGACGGAGACCGACGGGTGAGAGAGACGGAGGCTGTGCTGCGCGCCTAGGTCGACTCAGTCGTAAACGCGTTACCCATCTGTTGTGCGTCACCAGCATTGGGGGAAACAAAGACGGTCGGGCGTTGTGCTGCCAACACCACCGCCCTCCGTCGTAGGAAGTCGTGCTGCCAGCACTTCTCCCCCAATAGCCTGTGGAGGCTACACGGGGAACCTTTGTCTTTGCGCTGTGAACCCGGCGGACCCGGTTCGATTCCCGCTCACGGCCACCAGCATCAGTGGCGTCTTGCTAAACCGGTTCTGGGCCTCCCCTAGGTCGACTCAGCCATAACAGAGATGACCCCGTTGCTGCTACGCTGCTATATATAGGCATGTCACACTTTTTGTCTATGCATGTGCTGTTAGTACTTATTATCAAATAGTATTATTGACGTTTTTCTTTTTAATAATAATAATAGCATTTTATATAGCGCCTTTCACCCGAGGGTCACAAAGCGCTTTAAGCTTGTGCAGCGCGTTGTGACCCTCGGGTGAAACACAGCGCTGAGAGAGATAATGGGAACAAATAATGTCACTGCCATGTATGGTTCTGTGTTTGTGATCAATATGCTTGACTAATAGTAAACCACTTAGACCGGTGTCTAAGTGCTTCGGGGCTATGGGGTGCTGGTGTCCCTTTTGAGAGCAATCCGGTCTCTCTATTCCAAGTGCGAGAGCTGTGTCCGTATACTTGGCGTGAAGTCGAATCCGTTCAATGTGGCCGTTGGTCTCCGCCAAGGGTGTGTCTTGTCCCCGCTCCTGTTCGTGATTTTCATGGACAGGATCTCAAGGGTATGGAGAGTGTCCAGTTTGGTGTCCTGGACGTGGCATCGCTGCTGTTTGCAGATGACGTCGTTCTTCTCGCCTCATCCGATTGTGACCTCCGACGGGGACTCGGAGCATTTCGCGGCTGAGTGTGAAGCGGCTGGTATGAGAGTCAGCACCTCCAAATCTGTGACCATGGTCCTTTCACGGAATAGAGTGGGTTGCTCTCTTCAGGTGAGGGGAGAGCAGTTGCCCTTGGTGGAGGAGTTTAAATTTCTTGGGGTCTTGTTCACAAGCAATGGTAAGCGGGAATGTTAGGTTTGCCAGCGGATTACAGCAGCGTCTGCAATTATGTGGTAGTAAAGCAGGAGCTTGGTCCTAGTACAAAGCTCTCGGTTTACAGGTCAATCTATGTCCCTATCCTCACCTATGGTCATGAGCTTTGGGTAATGACTGAAAGAACGAGATCGCGGATACAAGCGGCAAAAATTAGGTTTCTCCGCAGGGTTGCTGGGCTCACTCTCCGTGAGAAGGTGAGGAGCACAGCAATCCGGGAGCGCCTCGAAGTAGAGTCGCTGTTCCTTCAGATTGAGGGTAAGGATGCCCCCTGGGAGGCTCCCCCCCTGGGCGGAGACCTGGAGGCCGACCCAGGACACGCTGGAGGGATTATATCCTTCGGCTGGCCTGGGAACGCCTGGGAATCCCCCCCGCTCAGGAAGAGCTGGGATCTGTTGCTGAGGAAAGGGTTGTCTGGTCTACTCCCCTTGGACTGCTGCCACCGTGACCCTCACCAGGACAAGCGGTTAGAAAATGGATGGATGGATGGATATATAGAGTAACGACCCATCTTAAAATAACATACATATTATTAACACAATTAGATAGCGTAAAAAATTGTACTTAATAGCAATACAAATACTAGATAAAAACATTTCCAATACAGACCGCTGTCTCGGAAGGAGCGGACAGATTGATGTTAATTATTACAGCAGAAAATACCCAGTGAGCTTGCCAGCTCTGAAAGCGATAAAACAAACGTACGGATAGGGTCCGTTGCTTCTGAAGTCCGTTGAACAGAGGTCCATTAAAGCGAGGTTTTACTGTACTCACTACAAATACAGTCTCTCCTCGACTTACGACGGGGTTACGTTCCGATGACTGTGTCGGAAGTTGATTTGGTCGTAAGACAAAAAATACCCTTATAACAGTTTGTACACAAAACAACCAGCTGCTAGACGCCCACACACGAACCGAGACCCAGACAATAACAAATATGGTCGCCTTGCGGCAGCACGGCCAGCCAACATTGTCGTGCTATAGCTGGAGCGGTCATCGTCAGACTTTACGATCGACCGTCGGGACTCTAAAATAATATATAGATAGATGTTTATTGTTACAGTAGAAAAATACCCGGTGAGCTTGCAAGCTCTTTACGGCACTCCTGCTACACAGCAAACATATGCGAATTGCTGACAATAATAAGTCTGGGTGGTGTCTCAAACGTGGGGAGAGATTGTAAGTGAAGGGGATTCATGTCCATGTTGTGCCTCACTCTGTGGCACAGTGCTGAGACGCGGAACATGAAGGAAGAAGATGAGACGAGGATCTCGTGCCCGGTCTGCAACTGGGTGGTGGTCAGCCTGCCGGCCCTGGAGGACCACATGAAGCGGCACGCCGGCCGCACCGAGCCCGTCTTGTACCAGTGTCCCCACTGCCCGTACAACACGGACACTGTGCACATTCTGATCAGCCACCAAGCGACGCACGAAGTGGAGCGGTCGTACAAGTGCGCCGAGTGCGGGAAGATGTTCATCGACGCGGAGGTCTTCCGCGAACACCAGGCGGTCCACGCCGAGGAGAAGCCCCACAAGTGCACGGTGTGCGACATGGCGTTCATGCAAGCGGAGAGCCTTCTCACGCACCAGAAGAGTCACGTGCGCGAAGCCCTCTATCAGTGCTCCGCTTGCGGGATGGAGTTCACTCGGTCAGGTCGCCTGCGTAACCACCAGCGGACGCACACGGGCGAGAGGCCCTACAAGTGCACCGAGTGCGGCATCCGGTTTTCTCGACTGGACCACCTTCGCTGCCACCGGAGGATCCACACGGGCGAGAAGCCCTACAAGTGCACCGAGTGCGGAGACGCATTTGCACAGTCGGGAGCCCTTCTGGGACACAAGAGAATCCACACGGGAGAGAAGCCCTACAAGTGCACCGTGTGTGGGAAGGCGTTTGCACGGTCGTGGGCCCTTATTATGCACAAGAGGACCCACATGGAGGAGAAGCCGTACAAGTGCACAGTCTGCCAAAAGTCATTCACCCGATCGGAGTACCTTCGTAATCACCAGAGGACCCACACGGGAGAGAAGCCCTACGTGTGCACCGTGTGCGGAGAGGTGTTCACGGAGCCGGTGTCTCTCCGTGTGCACAGCAGGATCCACGCAGGGGAGAAGCCCTACAAGTGCAACACGTGTGGAGAGGCGTTCAAGCGCTCAGCTGCTCTTAATACGCACAAGAGAATCCACACGAAGGAAGATACAGAAGAGTCAAGCGTGTGAACATGCCTCCATCCCTGTCCTTGTTCTGTTACGCTGAGTAAAAACTGAGATGCAACGTTCAGCGTAAAAACGTGCACCCTTATGAATTTGTTCACTCACATACACCCTGAAGACAGGTTAATAGTGCATTTAAAATCCCATTTGGCCCGCTATGCGTGCCAGGATCAAATCTCCGCTCAATGGGTGATCGGGCTTTCTCCCGTGCATCCCTCATGGCTGTTGAATTCACTTCCGCAGGAAATTAAGTCTGCTGAATCCATCGGCTAGTTCAGGTCCTGTCTGAAGACACATCTGCTCCTAAAAGCATTCTGGGACTTTCTTTTTAGAAATTTCATGTCATTTTATCTCACTAGTGATGTATTTATTTCCCGTGTGCAGTGTTCATTAGCTTGCATGCTGTTGTTTTGATGTATTTTTTTTTCATCAGTTTTGGGACATTTTGGTGATGTGGGCTTTTCGAATTAGAGGGATCGATTAAGGGCACGGTATTTTCTACGCTATATTATCTATAGTATGGCAGTGTGCAATCAACGCTATTTTTGTATGGGCAATATGCTGGTCCAGTCGATGGCTTGTGGTCCGAATCTATGAACGATGTTTAAATATTCTTCGTGCCGCTGTGTGGTCTGCAGCGACGATGTGTCGCATCATCGTCTGCAACGAGCCACAGTCACACGGCGCTGTGAGTCGTTTCTTCCGTGTGTGGAGAAGGTGCTGGCATGTACCCTGACCCAGTTTGAATGCGGTTCAGGGTAATACCACGGTTTTCACTTGAGATCCAGTCGGCAGGGTTCTACCATTCGGTCTAGGACCACCCCTTTGTTGGTGAACTCGGCTGCCGGCCATGCCACTCACCAAAGTTCTTTGGCGTCTATTCCAAGTGATTTATTCATGAAAATCCATCTAGGATTCGCTATATACATGTTGGTCTAGATGTCTTGTGACCCCCTAATGAATTGACCCCTAAAATGTTTTTACTTTTCTCATTCATTGCTGCAAGGGAAGTGCTCATTAAGACTACGTGCAGCGGTGTACCCCGAGGTAACGGAGTGATGGTTTGAGGCATGCAAATGGTGTGTTGCACTGTTACGTCAGCAGTCTATCAAAGGCGAAATAAAGAAATAAAACATACAATTTATAACGCATGCCACAATATTTGTTCAACCTCGAAGGTATGCCTTCTAAGAGAGAACGACTCATTCTTTCCGCCATTACCCAAAGTTCATGACCATAGGTCATAGATTGACCTGTAAACCGAGAGCTTTTTTCTAGGACCAAGCTCCCGCTTCACTACGACGGACTGGTATTGTGCCCGCATCACTGCAGACGCTGCTGCAATCCGCTGGCCAACCTCATGTTCCCGCTTACCATCGCTCGTGAATAAGACCACAAGATATTTAAACTCCTCCACTAAGGGCAACTGCTCTCCCCTCACTTGAAGAGGGCAACCCACTCTTTTCCGCGAGAGGATCGTGGCCACACATTTGGAGGTGCTGACTCTCATCCCAGCCGCTTCACACTCAGCCGCGAAACGCTCGAGTGCCCGTCGGAGGTCACAATCGGATGAGGTGAGAAGAACAAGGTCATCTGCAAACAGCAGCGATGCCGCCTCCACGATACCAAACTGGACACTCTGCGCGCCTTGAGATCCTGTCCATGAAAATCATGTCGCATGAAACAGTATGCATAAAACGTTTAAAGCAATATTTAAGTTGGTGTACACAGTGGGCCAGATGTCTTGTGACTCCCACATAACTTTATAATCCGTAGTACTTTTGCATACCGATGGGGTGCGGAGTCACAATAAATCTGGACCACACTGCCCTTCGCACAACTGACGGTATTAATCAAGGAGGAGCGGTGGTGCAGCAGTTAGGTCACTCCACAAGCTGACAACCAGGCAGACCCGAGTTTGATTCCTCGCCTAGGTCTACTCAGCCATGAGTGTAAATAAGATCGATACTGGGGAGACATAGCCTGTGGGATAAGGGGTGGTCACCCACACTTTACCCCACCGTTAAGACTACATCGGTTTTATAATTGATTTATGTTTTGTTTATATATGTATCTTCTATCCCATCCATCCATTTTCTAAACCGCTTGTCCTGGTGAGGGTCGCGGGGCACCAGTCTTCTATTTATTTTAAATTATTGCCATCAAATTGCATGTTTGTTATTGCTGATTTTCCGTGCTCTGTCGTTGTTGACATGTCGTTCTCTCTGCAGCTTTGTGCAGCGCTTTGTGACCCTCGGGTGAAAGGCGCTATATAAATGCTATTATTATTATGTAAAGAGCTTGCAAGCTCACTCGGTATTTTCTGCCGGCATGGGCTCCGGCTCACCTCGACCCTGTACGTGCACGGGATTAAGCTGTTTCTGAAAATGCATGGATGATAAACAACATATAAAATGCTATTATTTCTCTACCTTTGTAACCTCCAACCCTGCGCTGCCGCGGTGACATTGCGTCACTCGGACTTCTCCGCTCTTGCGTCACGCGCGACGCTGGAAGTGACGTCATCGGCGACGCGTGGGTGGATGAGGGGGAGTCCGTGAGTCTGCGTGGGGCTCCTCCGAGCGACGGACACTCGGCGACACAAAGCCTCGATCGACCTCGGCTCCAGCAGCAGCATCGGTTGCAGCTGCTCCGGGCTCAGCGGTGACACAGCCCGTGTGTGTGTGTGTGTGTGGCTCGTGTGCCGTGCCGGCCTTCATAGGTGCTACTCGCTAACGGCACTTGACCCTACAGTCTGTCAAGGCTATACACGGCTTATATGTCTTTGTGGCTGCGTGCTGGCACGGTGATAGACGTTTATTGTTACAGCAGAACAATACCCAGTGAGCTTGCAAGCTGGTGCCTCGATCAGTTATGTCAATCAGTCAGCCCGCGACACTTAACGTGGCCTCGAAGTGCACCTGGCCTGGCACAGGCGCCGTAGAGACGTCACCGCCACTTAATGGCGAACGGCGGTTGTTGTTGTGTGTGCGGCTGGGTTGATATTCTGAACCGGAACTGGGTCTCCCCTATGTCGACTTAGCCTCAATTAAGTACCTGGTGCGGTGTGTAAAACATTGTCAATAGGGAGACAAAGGCGGCCGGGGTATGGTGCTGGCTACCCACCCCCTCGTGTGCCATACTGGCCTTGATAGGTGCTCGCTAACGGCACTTACCCCTACAGCGCGTCAAGGCTATACGGGAGATATGTGTATTTGTTGCTCTGTGCGTGGCTGTGTGTTGTATGTTAGATGCCTTCTATGACATGTGACAGATGCTGGCAAAAATTGCCCCTCGGAATAGTCACCCGACTCCTACTGGGTGACTTTAATGCCCGAGTGGGTCATGATGCAGGCACCAGGGCTGGATTGATGGGAAGGCATGGGCCAGATCAGCGCAATAACAATGGTAGGAGGCTGCTAGACCTCTGTGCAGCCCATGGGGCTTGCAATTGCCAACATAATGTTGCCCACATAGGAGCCCCCTTTAAATGCTCAATAGCCTGGTTCCTCGTCATGCTGAGGGGCAACCGGTAAGGTTCCGGAAAGTGCCTCATGCGGCTGAAATGACTGCAGTTGTTACGCAGTCCAGACCTCCCCAGAACCCTGGCTATCAGGGGAAGTGTTCCAGATAATTGAGAGAAAGTGGCAGGCCCAACTTCCACCGTCTACAAGATCCCATAATTAAGAATGAGGAGGCTTACCACAGCATCCAATTGGCGGTTCGGAGAGCCGTGCAGTGCAGCAAGAATGAGTGGTGATCGCGGGTTGCTGAGGAGAAAATGCTTGAGTAGTCTGTGATCACAAATCACTCTTTAATTCCATCAAAAAGTAACTTTCAGCACCGCATCTATCACCATCCTTAAAGCAATGAACTTCCCTCCTGGCTCAGATGCACCATGGATTCAGTGGAAGACACTCAACCGCCTGAGAACTAGAACGGGACGATCAAAAGATGCTTTGGTCAGATGGGGCTACAAGACCGGCCCAACCACCTGTGAATGTGGAGAAGCAGACCATACTATGGAACACTGCCTTGTCTGTGCTCTACTACCCAACCTCTGCAGCTCAAAAGACCTTGCGGAGTTCAATGAAAAAGCAAGGGGCTGTGTAAGAAAATGGGAAACTGTAATTTAACATCGCGCTTCGAAGAATCGCAAAGAAGAAGAAGCAATGAACGGTAATCCGATCTCCGTCCCCCAGGAACAGGTCTGCAGGTTTTGCTGAGCATTTCTGTGAGGTCTTGGGGTAGTGAAAACCTCTCAGCGCAGATAATATCATGGGGTAAGGTGAGGTTGACCCAGCTTGGGTTGTTGATCATCAATTGTGGTAGGAAGTAGCAGCTTCCTGAGTGGGTCGCTGACATGCCATCTCTTATGGAAGTGTGAAGTGCAATCCATAACTTGGGACCAGAATAGCGTCAGGCAAAGATGACCTATCAAGCAAACTGCTAAAGTATGGTGGTGGTTGACCTATATGACAATAACAACTGTGTAGGTCTGTGCAGCAGAGTGTGAGTGTGTGGCGTTTGTTTGTTGTCTCCCTGTTCTGCATGTTCTCCTTTGCAAGCCGTCTGGTTTCTCATGTAGATAAATATTTGGGATTAGATGTGACGCAAGTTGCTTGGTGCTCTGAAACGCCTCGTCATAAAGAGTGCGCTATCAAAACAAATTATTATTGAAAAGGAACCCTTCTTGTGCCTCACTCTCTGTCCTAGTACCGAGCCAGGGAGAATGAATGAAGAAAATGGGCCAAAGATCTCGTGTCCGGTCTGCAACTGGGTGGTGGTCAGCCTGCCGGCCCTGGAGGACCACATGAAGCGGCACGCCGGCCGCACTGAGCCCGTCTTGTACCAGTGTCCCCANNNNGGCGTTCGCGCAACCGGAGAGCCTTCTCGCGCACCAGAAGAGTCACGTGCGGGAGGCCCACTACCAGTGCTCCGCTTGCGACATGGAGTTCACTCGCTCGGATTGCCTGCGCAGTCACCAGCGAACCCACACGGGCGAGAAGCCGTACAAGTGCACCGAGTGCGACATGACGTTCGCGTGGTCGGCGAGCTTCATCTCGCACAAGAGGATCCACACGGGGGAGAAGCTCTATTACTGCACCGTTTGCGGCATGGAGTTTTCCCGCTCGGACTACCTTCGCAGCCACCAGAGGACCCACACGGGCGAGAAGCCCTACAAGTGCACCGAGTGCGGAGACGCGTTCTCGCAGTCGGGAGCCCTTCTCGCACACAAGAGAATCCACACGGGAGAGAAGCCCTACGTGTGCACCGTGTGCGGCAAGGCGTTCGCGCGGTCAGGAGCCCTCCTGACGCACACGAGGACACACATGGAAGAGAAGCCGTACAAGTGCACGGTCTGCGAGAAGTCGTTCACCCGATCGGAGTACCTTCGCAACCACCAGAGAACGCACACGGGCGAGAAGCCCTACGTGTGCGCCGCGTGCGGAAAGGCGTTCATCGAGCCGGTGGCTCTCCGCGTACACAGCAGGATCCACACGGGCGAGAAGCCCTACAAGTGCGAAGTGTGCGGAGAGGCGTTCGCGTGGGCAGGGTCCCTACGCTCGCACAAGATGGCGCACACAGGGGGGAAGCCCTACAAGTGCGATGTGTGTGGAAAGGCGTTCCAGCGCCCTGATGCCCTTAACACGCACAAGAAGACCCACTCGAAGGAGAAGCCTTAAAAGTCAAGAGTGGACACGCCTCGGTCACGACGCCTGTCGGCTTCCCAATCGGATCGACAGTTGTGTGGTGCTGAATTTAGCACAACAACACGCACCCTTATAAATGCATTCGCTCAAGTATAGCGTGAAGACGAGTTAATAGCAGATTTTTAATTAACGAGTCCAAAAGGCAAATGGCATTTCAGAAGATAAGCTGAAGAAAGGCTGAGGGAATATGGAAACGTGAAACAAATACATCTTGGGATCCGACTTGACTACGGCAACGCATTTCTCCAAGGAATCACGAAACAACGGTGTGCCAAACTGCCAACGTCTCCAAAACAACCTAGCACGTGCAGTCCTCAACATCAAAGTGAGCGACCGACCAATCACAGAATGCATGGAGACTCTACACTGGTTACCCGTCCATCAACGCATCACTTAGAAAAAAGCAATAATATGCCACCGCGATATCCACACAGGACACCCTAAACACCTCGCATCACTACTCCGGCCACACGCTCCAACACAATCCCGCACCCTACGCAGCTCATCACAGCACCTACGCCACACACCGTGTTAACGCACAACCTTCGCACAACGCCGATTCTCGGTCGCGGCACCCACAACCTGGAACAACCTCTCACCGCATCTACTACACCTAACAGAGTTCTCAACAACCTTAAAAAAAACTCTTTAAAAAGTCACCTCTTCACCGACTCACAACAAACTGACTGAGCGGTGCACCTCCGAATCAACGGGCGCGGTGCGCCCGGAGAATATGCGCGTGTTACAAATATATATTATATCATTACAGCAGAAAAATACCCAGTGAGCTTGGAAGCTCTTTACGGGACTCCTGCGACACAACGAACATTTGAATTGCTGACAAGAATTAAAATATATACAAGATTCATAAATAACCAAAATTTTAATCAACAAACAAAAAAAACATCTACACATAGCGTTGCACATATTTTCCAAATAAAATAGTCCAATATACATAGAATTGCACATTTTTTTTCAAATAACAATATAAGATTAAGGCTGTGCATTGTGATAGTGAAATAAAAAACGAAAGCCTATTAAGGGTAAACATAATCAAAGATTAAACACTGACGTTTAGAGAAAAGCATGATGAGTGATGAGAGAACTCCACGTTCACTGAAACCTGGAAGGCACGGGTGAGCTGATTGCGTTGGACTGCATCAGGAATGGATGTCAGGGCCCCGAGTGAAGCAAACCAGGTGTTACGTGCTTCTAACAGGACGTGGAGCATCTCCAAGACCCTGACAGTTTTGAGGTCAGGTACCTGGCCCGGCCACTCAGCACTCTCCACAGAGTCATCGCCAAGCTCTGCTCGTCCCAGCGCATCGCTCCCCACGCCACGACGAGCCAGTCCCCGTTCTCTCCAGATCCCCGTCATAACCGTGATCTCTCAGCCGCCCCTAACCAACAACAACCACTGTTCACCACTAATTGGCGGTGACATCACTGCGGCGCTTTTGCCAGGCCAGGTGCGCCTTGAGGCCACGTGCAGTGTTGAAGGCCTGCTGACAAAAGAGGTCACGGGACAGGCCAAGGTGGCACGGGCTGGCTGACTGAGGTGACTGCCAGAAGCACCACCTGTGCTGTCCACTGTGCCAGCTGTGCTCCCGACTGTGGATAAGTGGTGGTCGTGGGTTGCTGAGGAGATGGAATCTGCCCACAATCACAAATCCCTATTTAATTCCATCAAAAACGAGTAACTTGTCTCCACTCTAACCCCCACTCACATGGCTAACGAGTTGTTTGACGTCCAGTGTCATGTAAAAGCGTGTACCATGATTGTAACGAAGATCTGTACCGTATAACATCTGTGCCAGTGTAGGACGCCGATGAAATAGAACCTAACAGCTTATTTGGCCCTTCCTATTGAAATAAATAAAATCTACCACTTCAGCGGTGACCTATAGCTTTTGGAATACATTGGCCACGTAAATACCTAAATTAATTGAACATTAGAACACGGAAATGTCGACACGATCACCAGATCGTCTACGTAATCAAGTGCATTCCGGGACTGAGTGTTCCACAGTGAATGAGTCAGGCTTGTGACCTTAGCAATCTGCTTGCTCCTCGAGTAATAATGATACAATTTATTACGTGCGCAAATTCCACACTTGGTCGTAGACGAGACACAGATACGGAGGTGAGGAATCGGCAGAGAGGGGTGTAGGCAGCCAGGCGGTGAACCGGCGCCAACCGGCCAGACACTGCGTTCCTATATATTATGATGTTATCGACCAATTTATTAACGATTGTTTTTTAGTTGTGGGAGGAAACCGGGGAACCTGGAGGACACCCACGCAGAACAGGGAGAGAGAAGACACAATGTCCGCACAGAAAGGCGCCCACCCTGGCTTGCGCCCTGTGTCTGGCGCGATAGGGTCCGGCTCACCGCGAATGCGTACAGGATTAAGTCGTTGCTGACAGTGGGTCGATTATAAGAAAATGTGTTGCTCTTATGGCATGTGAGAGCTTACAGCGATCACATCATATCCGTGTTTATGTACCCTGGTCTGGTTCCACCACTGCCCCCTGGCGATGCTCCGGCTTTCTCCGACACTGAGAGACAACGTCTCAGGCCCTGTCGTGGCTCCATTGGTGGCAGAATGCACCGTTTTTCTCGCTGAAAGATTGTGTTTACTGTTTATGTGCAGCGTTTTAAGATGCAGTCCCGTTTAGACACTAGCTTTATTCTCAATCGTTTTGTTTAATCATAATGGAAGATTGTAGTTTAGTGTCGATGAGGGATGATGTTGGGGACTATGAATTAGAGGGATTCTTAAGGATACCGTGTTTTGATGCTATATTTACTGCGGTTTGAAATAGTTATTCTCAATGTAGGTTTGTCACGGCTCGATGTATGAGAACTGCTTTCAAGAACTGCTCTTTCGGGATAGCCGTGTCGAGTGTTCCTCTTCTGTTCACGACGTTTTGCCTCCCACCGTGGAAGACTATTATGAGCAGAGGCATCTCCTGCCTGGACAGAGTGACGGATTGAGGCATGCAAACAGTTTTTTTGAACTGCTTTGTCACCATTGGGTTTCAAGGGATTGATGCGCGGAGACATTCGTAAAAATACACATTTTTTCCAATACATTCTAATGGTTGACCAGAACCGTTATTGGGTAATATGAAAAAAAATCATCAGCAACCGTGATCTATCCCAGGGGTAGATGACGCAATACGATTTTGAGCGGCATGCACAATGAAAGTCAAATTCACGGCGAATAAACCACGTTGAGAGAAGAAAAAAACCGGTTAAAACTACGCTTGCCAACTCTTGTCAATTTCTAACTTGTCAATCTCTACCCAATGAAAGCTCTGATGTAGAAAACGATTCAAGGTAGAAGCGTTCACGTCGCGATCCCTGTCAAGTAATACTCGGCATTACCTGCACATTCTACCAAACGCTTCGAAGCCGAGCTGAAAGACAACGATGTCCAGAAGCTCAACAGATGCCAGAAGCCCTTCAGTCTGGAGCAAGAAGAGAGGCCAATGCCCGCCTTTAAGGCCAGCACTGAGTATCATATCTCTAATTGGTTGAAGGGCTGTCTGCAACTAAAGAAGAACTTGTTGCAATGGGAAACTGTCATAACCATCACGCTGCGAAGAATCGATTCGAATTCGAGCGAGACCAGCCTATCGATGGCAGCACGCAGATCTGTAAATAAGGGTGAATACGTTAACTGATTGACAGAGTTGTCAAGCGTAGTTTTAACCGGGGGTTTTTTTTTTCAACTTGGGCGGCAGGGTGTCAATGCAGTGGTAACATCTGCGCGTCACAGAAACAAAGTCCTGCCTGGGGCGTTGTCAATTCCCGCCTCGGGCACCTTTCCTGTCTGGAGTTTGAGTGTTCTACCCCTGTTTTGCGTAGGTTTTCTCCGAGTTCTCCGCTTTCCTCCCACAACTAGGGTGGAGTTTGTGTGTTCTCGCCCCCTGTTCTGCGTGGGTTTCCTGCTGGTTCTCGGGTTTCCTCCCATTACGAGTGCGGAGTTTGTTCTCAATTCAATTCAACTTTATTGTCAATTCTGCCATACGTACAAATGCCGTTTCTGTCAAACGCCGGTGTTGGCATATAATACATGGACTGAAACACAACAACAAGGGTTTAAAAATACTAGGATAAACAAACAATACGTGGGTTTTTTTCCGGTTTCTCTGTTTTCCTCCCACAAAAAACACTAATTATTAATTGCCCGAATCATGATTATAACATATTGGACGCATTGTGTGGCTGGTTGTCGCTGGCTGACTGCGTGGCTGCCTTCCCCACACCTATTTGCGGTATCCTGCAGGCGCTTGGGACCTCTGAGTGAAAGGCGCTACTATATAAATATATTCATCCATCCATTTTCTAAACCGCTTGTCCGGGTGAGGGTCGCAGCAACAGCTCTTTAAGGCGGGTGGACCAGACATCCCTTTCCTCAGCCACAGATTCCAGCTCTTCCTGAGGGTTTCCCAGGTGTTCCCAGCCAGCCGAAGGATATAATCCCTCCAACGTGTTCTGGGTCGGACTCTAGGTCTACGACCAGTGGGCCGTGCCTGGTAGACTTCTCGGGGGAGCCTCCCAGATGGGATCCTTACCAGGTGCCCGAACCACCTCTACTGGCTCCTCTCAGTCTGAAGGAGCAACGACTTTACTTTTCCATCCATCCATCCATTTTCAGAAACCGCTTAATCCTATACAGGGTCGCGGTGAGCNNNCTCCACACAGAAAGGCACCCCGAGCCGAGATTCGAACCCGGGTCCTTCTTGCTGTGAGGCGGAAGCGCTACCCACTACGCCACCGTGCCGCCCACTTTACTTTTCCACTAAGTCCAACTGCTCTCCCCTTGGGCGGCAGGGTGGCTGGCGCAGTGGTGACATCTGCGCCACACAGCAAGAAGGTCTCGGGTTCGAATCTCGGCTCGGGCGCCTTTCTGTGTGGAGTTTGTGTGTTGTTCTCCCCCTGTTCTGCGTGGGTTTCCTCCGGGTTCTCCGGTTTCCTCCCACAAGTAAAAAAAAAACCACTCATTAATTATTCGGCTGATAACATCATAATATATATGAAGCAGGGTGTGGCAATATGGCGCCGGCAAACCGCCTGGCTGCCTCCTCCGCCTCTGCGCTTTCCTCGCTACGCCTCTGAGTCGTTCTCTCGTCGATGGACACCTTCGACACTGAATGAATATGTGCGCGTTATAAATCTAAAATTATTGCTATCAGTAATGGACCCGACCTCATCATAGGTTTCCAGTACTGCCTCCCGGAAGGAGGTCGTATCCGCCTGGTTAAGGAGTACAGTACTTCGAAGTGTTCCACCTTCCGACTAAGTCACCGGATGGTTTTGCAGAAGATCGTTGAATTATGAATTAATTACTATCGCTAGGGCGGGTACTGTGCTAGTAAAAGCTGTCAATCCTCCAGCGGCCTAGCGTGGGCGACGCCACGCCACTGCAATCGTCAACTTGGCCTTGTCTCTATGACGACCACGGGGTTTCCTTAATTCGACTCTGCCTTTAATGAGCACCTGGGTGTGCTGTGTAAACGTGAGCACTGGGGATACAAAGGCGGCCCGGCGTGGCACTGGTCACCCAGTCCGTCGTGTGCCGTGCCGGCCTTCGTAAGCGAGTGATGTTAGCTAACAGCACTTGACCCCACAGTCTGTTGAGGGTACACGGGGGAGATTGACAACCAACGCAGTTATCTCGCCTGACGTAAGACGTTATATGTCCTCGCCTGCAGCCGCTGGGCGGAAGCAGTGACATGACGTAATTCGGGCCGCAGGCATCCGGACAGAACCGCAGCAGATGGACGGTGAGTGTTGTGTGTGTGTCAGAGCGTCTCTGTATGTGTGAGGACATCCACAGAGCCTTAGACGATCAGGACACGTTGTCATCGGTGAGCTCCTCCGGCAGGCGAGGCTGCGTTGCCTGGGTCATGTAGCCCGCATGCCCAACCACCGGATGCCAAAGCAACTAAACGGGCACGGCACGGGCTGCAGAAGAGATGGCCTGATTCGACTTGCCCATGACCGGTACCAGCGGTGTCAAGCTCGACCTCTGTGCAGGAGGTTCGTGAAGGACGCTACTGGGCAGTTGGAGGCACACGCCCTCCAGCAACAACGGAGGGCGGATGAGCGACGCTCACAACAGCGAGCCGAGCGGCTAAAACACAGCAAGTTGGCACAATAGGGAGCACAGGTGGTGGTGAATGTGCTAGCCATCTCGGTCAGGCAGCCCATGACACCTGGGTCTGTCCCGTGACCTGTCGGCGAGCCTTCGACACTTCACGTGGCCTCAAGGTGCATGTGGCCTGGCACAGGCGACGTGGTGACGTCACCTGGTGGCGAATCTGGGTTGTTGTCGGTGTTTGACACCGAGACTGATCGTTTCAAGCGTATCCTCATAACTCATGTTTGGCCGCACGTACAACAAGCCGCGCTCTGCCACTCACAGCGGGTGGCTACTTCTTTCAACGCAAAAAATGCCGTTCACCGCTAAGTGGTGGTGACGTCTCCACGGCGCATGTGCCAGGCCAGGTGCACGTTGAGGGCACGCAGAGTGCCGAAGGCTCGCTGACAGGAGGTCACGGGACAGACCCAGGTGTCGTGGATTGACTGCTGTGCCAGGCTAGGTGCAGCACAGTTTATTTATCGCTGCACTTTTTGTGCACACCCCGCTCTTTTCTCACACGATCTTCGAAGGCTAGACACATTTCACAAGGCATCGAGTTTGCCACAAAAAAACCCGCTGTACATGCATTTGAAAAATACGCAGAAAACATGCGTTGATATGTTATACGTTGTACTTCAAACTGACTGGCCAGAGCAGACAGCCTTCTCTGTGGCCAGATCTCATCAGTGCTGAGCCAAATTGTTCTCAAGCATAATGCAGACATCAATGCATTGCTATTATAATGCGCACTGGCGTACTGACTAAATTTCCCCAGGCGCCCTGCGAGTGACTGGCGTCCCATCCTGGGTATATCCCCTGCCTTGTGCCCTGTGTCTTCCGGGATAGGCGCTGGCTCACCGCGACCCTGTTACAGGATTAAGCGGTTTCTGAAAATGGATGGATGGACATATTTATTCAATGTTGAAGGTATTAATTCGAAGAGAGAACGAATTAGAGGCACGAGCAAACTGCAGAGAGGTGGGGTAGGGGGAAGGCAGCCAGGTGGTTCGCTCGTGCCAACATTTTGCCAGACACTGCGTCCTATATATTATGATGCTTCCAGCCAATTAATGAGTGTTGCAGGAAACCAGAGAACCTGGAGAAAACCCACGCAGAATCGGGGGACAACACAAAAACTCCACATAGAAAGGCGCTCGAGGTGGGAATCGAACTGCCTTGGGCAAGACTCTTCTGTGAGGCGCAGATGTTACCACTGTGCCACGCTATCAAACACACTCTGAAAAGCATCTGCATAAAGGACGCTCTGTCAAAAATAGATTGTCATCAAAGAGCAGTACTCTCCTCCCTGTGCCTTCGCATAATCAATTCATCGTTTAATCATTTAATAATGTGTTGTTGCTTTGGTTTTTATTGGTTGTTTTCTCTTTCGTTGTTGACATGCCGTTCTCTCCGCGGCCCTTTGTGCAGCGCTTTGTGACCCTCGGGTGAAAGGCGCTATATAAAATGCTATTATTATTATTATAAAGGGTGCGCTATCAAAACAAATTATTATTGAAAAGGAACCCTTCTTGTGCCTCACTCTCTGTCCTAGTACCGAGCCAGGGAAAATGAATGAAGAAAATGGGCCAAAGATCTCGTGCCCGGTCTGCAACTGGGTGGTGGTCAGCCTGCCGGCCCTGGAGGACCACATGAAGCGGCACGCCGGCCGCACTGAGCCCGTCTTGTACCAGTGTCCCCACTGCCCGTACAACACGGACAATCTAAACGTTCTGATCAGCCACCAAGCGACGCACAAAGTCGAGGAGTCCCACAAGTGCGCCGAGTGCGGGAAGATGTTCATCGACGCGGAGGTCTTCCGCGAACACCAGGCGATCCACGCCGAGGAGAAGCCCCACAAGTGCACCATGTGCGACATGGCGTTCATGCAAGCGGAGAGCCTTCTCACGCACCAGAGGATCCACCTGAGAGAGGTGCTCTTCCAGTGCACCGACTGCGATATGGAGTTCGCCCGGGCCGATTACCTCCGCAGCCACCAGAGGACACACACGGGCGAGAAGCCGTACAAGTGCACCGTGTGCGACAAGACCTTTGCGCGCTCGGGAAGCCTTCGCGCGCACAAACGGATCCACACGGGCGAGAAGCCCTACAAGTGCACCGTGTGCGGAAAAGCTTTCGCGCGATCCGGTGCCCTCCTCACTCACAGAAGGGTCCACACGGGGGAGAAGCCCTACAAGTGTGCCGTGTGTGAAAAGACGTTCACTCGCTCGGATCACCTGATTTCACACAACAGGCTCCACACTGGGGAGAAACCGTACAAGTGCTCCGGGTGTGGGAAGGCGTTTACGGAGCCCGTGGCACTGCGCATTCACAAGAGGATCCACACGGGCGAGAAGCCCTACAAGTGCGGCGTGTGCGGAGAGTCGTTTGCTCGTTCCGGTGCCCTGCACACGCACAAGATGGTCCACACCGGCGAGAGGCCCTACAAGTGCAACGCGTGCGACAAGACGTTTGCACGGTCGGGAGCTCTTCATGCGCACAGGAGGACTCACACAGAGAAAACGCCGTGACGTACAGTTTGTCTGGAGGATCTTTGTTTTCGGGCGGCACGGTGGCGCAATGAGTAGCGCCGCCGCCTCATAGCAAGAAGGATCTTGGTTCGAGTCCCGTCGCGGGTGCCTTTGTGTGTGAAATTTGCATGGTCTCCCTGTGTCCACGTGGGTTTTTGCCAGTTACTCTGGTTTCCTCCCACAGTCTAAAGGCATGCTGCTGCATAGATTAATTGGCCTGCTGACTAAACTATCCCCGGTGGCCTGTGATGGACTGGCGTCCCATCATGGGTATAGCGATGCCTTGCACCCTGTGTCTTCCAGGATAGGCTCTGGCTCACCGTAAGCCTGTACAGGATTAAGTGGTTGCTGACAATTATGATCTTCTTATTCTTTGCGATTCTTCCAAGCACGATGGTCAGCTTCTGGACATCGTTGTCTTTCAGCTCGGCTTCGAAGTGTTTGGTAAAATTCGCAGGTGATACCAAGTATTGCTTGACAGGGATCGCGACGTGAACGCTTCTACCTTGACCCCCACAATTATGATAATGACTTTTCTTCTACCTGGGAGGGATTGACTAAAATGATACAAGGTTTTTCTGTTTCTGGCAATAATACAAGTGTTAATGTCTTAACACACCACATAGACACATTTCACATGCTTGTGGAAAAACATGCCAAAAGCATGTTTGTTGTGTCACAGGAGTAGCGTAAAGAGCTTGCAAGCTCACTGGTTATTGTTCTGCTGTAATAATGAACATTTATCTGCCTATGTGGTGTTTTAAGATCCTACCACTTGCTTCATTTTCAGAAAGGGTCAATTGGCTGCTGGAGGTTATTGGCTGCTGTCGTGACTTCAGCCACAACTCGCTGCGCCTTCGGATTGAGAGGAGCCAGTTGAGGTGGTTCGGGCATCTGGTAAGGATGCCCCCTGGAAGGCGCCCCCTGGAAGGCTCCCCCTGGAAGTCTACCAGGCACGGCCCACTGGACGGAGACCTAGAGGCTGACCCAGGACACGCTGGAGGGATTATATCCTTTGGCTGGCCTGGGAACGCCTGGGAATCCCCCCCAGGAAGAGCTGGAATCTGTTGCTGAGAAAATGGATGTCTGGTCCACTCTCCTTGGACTGCTGCCACCGCGACCCTCACCAGGACAAGCGGTTTACAAAATGGATGGATGGCAACGCGTAACAGTATATTTACTTGTTTATTTGAAAAATGTGTTTGTTCTGTGCAGCCTAGCAGTGTGTGATGCCAGAGGCGTTATGGTCACAGATGGCACCAGCCTCCAGAATGCCCATGGCCGAATTCACAAACCAGGAGATGTGTCACCCTTGGGTCCCTGATGAAAGGGCCGACATCACATTCCAAGCGGTGAGACTTGTGGGCAGGAATGTAATTAATCGGATTCGCGGGATGAATGGAGGGTTGATGCGTAAAGGCTAGTGGATTCGGAGTGGCGAATCACGAGCAAGATTGCAGGATATAATGAGCATCCGGAGGGGACCCAGGTGTGCGCGTTTTGAACTGGGAATTCGGACAACAGTATGTGACTTCGTTGGCGAGTACGGGGAGAGGGAGTTTTAGTGCTCTGTGAGCTTGATTTCACTGCTGGATGTGGCGATGCTTGCTTGGTGTTGAATAAACGAGTTGGATAGAGACTACGTATCGGCTCCCTGAGTGAGATGGCCGAGACACGCCTGAAGAAATGGGTTCGGCAAGTGGAGGAGACCGAGCCTCACTCCACCGTCGACGCTTCGTCAAGCAGTGAAAGCGAGGAGGAACCGGCGAGACCTGATGGGGTGCAAGAGCGGACGTCCTCGAACATCGGGGCCACGGGAGAGCACCACTCGACGTGTCTGTCTGAGTGTGCTTCTTCTTCTTTGCGATTCTTCGAAGCACGATGGCCAGCCTCTGGACATGGCCGTCCTTCAGCTTGGCTTCGAAGTGTTTGGTAGAATTCGCAGGCAATACCAAGTACTACCTGACAGGGATCGCGACGTGAACGCTTCTACCTTGACCCCCTGAGTGTGCTGTAACTCTGTGAGATAATGAGAGACAAAATGGCGTATGTTTGTGGTATAAACTCGATAAGTCGGTGCCGGTTAACACCATTTTACAACACAACAGCCGCGTGTTCAAAATTGTAGCCTCTTCTCGGTGCACACATGGCGATGACGTCGCCACGCATAACGTCACTACTGCGCGCGGCAAGGACACAAACAGCATGGGAAACGCAAGACAGTGTGCAATTGTTAATTTTTTTTATTTGAAGGTTCATACAGAAATTCCTCGCAACCCAGACAGCTTACCCTTCCCGAAACTGTCTGTCAGGAGGTTCATGCAAAGCATCCCGTTTTTTTTTTTTTTTTTTTTTTTTTTTTT
>JAZEWU010000006.1:7899331-7926980 GCA_036362915.1 Geotria australis | reverse complement strand
GATAAAATCGGCATAAGGAGCTCTTCCCTCCCACTTTTCCCGACCCAACGAGCTTCAAACTGAATCAATGTCAGTGTTGTGGATCTCACGATATGGGCGAATAAGAGTTGACCGAAAAGTCCGTAAGTTGTTATCACGCGGGAAGACTGGAAGAGTCCGTTGCGATATTATCTTAGGTCACCATCAAATGAACTTTGAGCAAATGTCACATACGGACAGCAGTGATCCATAGACAGACAGTTGTAGACTGCTTTTGTCCGTATAAGGACTCACCAGAACAGTACAGTACAGTATAGTCCCCACCGGCCATCCATTGTGCGCCTAAGAGGATGAGCAGTTGTCAGGGCACTGAGCCAGCAACTGCAAAGACCCTCACTAAAAATCTGGGCAGTGTAGTGAGGTGATGGTCTTAGTGCAATCATAAATGATTGCACACAAAAATCACGTTACATTTGGTCCTAATCATGATGTAATTGGACTTTTAGGGGACATTATGGTCGGCCTCTCCATTCGGTAAAAAAAAAGTGGGGCACGTCGACGAGTGCTGAGCAGCGTGAGTTCTAATCCTGCGGTGAATGAGACAAAGTAAAAGGCTTTTAATGTCCACGGGCTTTCAGGTGACCTTAGATAAGGTGGCATTTAATTTGGTGATGCGCAGATGGTGGGGTGCGGTGTCCTACTGGATGCGCTGGGAGGGCGCGGCAGCCAGAGAGCAGCGGTCGGGCAGCGTGGACAAGCGGCGCGACAAGAGCTTGAGGCTGCGCTTGCTCTCCTGCAGCGCCGCGGTTGGCTGCTGGTCCGTGGATGCCGACAGCGGCAGGCCGTCGCGCACACGTACCACCGACGCGAAGAGAACTCCCGACATGGTCCTACGGGAGGACAACACCAGGGTGGAAAACCGTGAGAAGAGACCACGCTGCAGCTGATGATGACACAGGGGTGTTTAACGTCCAGATGGCACGTTTTGGTTTATACACAGTGAAAGGCTACCGCTGAAACCCGGATATAGATCAAGTGTTGCAATCATGTGCTTGAATTGTCAATAACCGGAGATGCTCTTGATTAACACACACACCGTGCACGCTGCTGCGCCTATGGTTTGTTTTGTGTATCATGTTTTGTACAATATTTCAAGTGCTTAATGTTTGTGTTGTTTCTTCATAAAAAAAAATATTGAGTAATGTTTTTATTTTTGTGTTTACATTTAGTTCAAGACAACACTGTCCAGAAGCTGACCATCGTGCTTCGAAGAATCGCAAAGAAGAAGAACTATTTCATTCCTCACCTTAATTATAAATTGACCAGTCACCTTTGCATCTTAGCACAATTAATCCAAGATTTATAACCGGTCATATTTAGCAAATACGTAGCAAAGTAGAGAGGTCCCAGGAACGCCCGGCACGACTATCCCGAAGTGGCAGCTCTTCAGAGCAATTCTCAGAATGTAGGAGCAGAATAGGTGTCGCATCCTGTGTAACGACCACGGATGACTTCATCAAGCAGTGGAGTGAACGTGGCTGATGATCGTGATTTCGTGTTTGTTGATGTTTTCCTGCTTGCTGCAAACGCAGCAATGTTGTGTTAAGCACAGTACCTTAAATTTCAGTCAGTATTGCAATGCGTTAAATTTGCATTTCGTTTCAAGTGTAACTAACATTTACTTGTAAACGTTGCATATCCCGTTGTGCATTCTACCAACAACGTTATGTTGTCGACCACGGAACACACAACGACCGAATGAATGTCCGATACGACAGCCACAGACGTCCGTTCCTCTTGACACAATCACCCGGCGGCCCAACCTGCACCTCAATGTCCTGTCACAGTTGTTGCTCAGCATCTACATTATACACGAACCATATGAGGGAAACAAAACACCTCACAGCAAGAAGGCCCCGTTGCTCGAATCCCGGCTCGAGGGCCTTTCCATGTGGAGTTTGCATGTTCTTCCCGTGTCCGCGCGGGTTTTCGCCGGGCACTCCGATTTCTTCCCACAGTCCAAATACATGTTGTTGCATAGGGTTAATTGGCCTGCGGACTAAATTGCCCCCCGGCGCCCTGTGATCGGCTGGCATCCCATCCGGGGAATACCCCTGCCTTGCGCCCTGTGTCTGCCGGGATAGGCTTCGGCTCACCGCGACCCTGTACAGGATAAAGCGGTTTCTGACAATGTATGGATGGAAGAAGACCTCTTAATAAGCGACGTGTTTAATAGCGGTGTAGAGAACTGCAGGGAGCCTTGTACAAGCCTTCCCCGCAAGGCCCCGGTACAGCCCTTACATCGGCCGGGGGCCAAGCTCGGCCCTGCTTACCTCCTCTCTCGGCGAGGTTGCTTTACAAGGTCCGAGTTTCTGCTGTAGAGTCAGGCGACTTGAAGGCGGCTCCCCACACGGCCTGACGAGGCGATAGGAACAAAACAAGAAATTAAACGAGGCGCCGACACGTAACTACCAGCAGCCCTGGAGACAGCAGGGCGGCGAGTCTAGCGTCGAGCGCCCCGATCCGCAGAGCCGGCGTCAAGGCGCTGCTAGTGGCGCGCCGCCTCATCGATTTGGATCACAGTCCACCCATCATCCGTTTATTGTCAAAAACCTCTTAATCGTGTACAGGGTCGCGGTGAGCCGGAGACTATCCCGGCAGACACAGGGCGCAAGGCATATCTTTACCCAGGACGGCACGCCGGTCCATCACAGGGCACCGGGGCCAATTTAGTCCGCAGGCCAATTAACCCATGCTACAGCATGTCTTTGGACTGTGGGAGGAAACCGGAGTGCCCGGCGAAAAGCCACGCGGACACGGGGAGAACATGCAAACTCCACGCAGAAAGGCACCCGAGCCGGGAAACGAACCCCGGGACCTTCTTGCTGTGAGGCGCCAGCGCTATTCACAGCGTCAACGTGCCACTCCAAACCTGTATGGACATGACGAAATCGGTCACCTTCTACGTGGTTCGGTCACAAGCAGTGCGTGCATCAGCGTACGAGTCAAACAGGACAGAGGATTTATTTGAGAACTTTATTACCACCTTGCCATCAACAGTTGGTTATTATGCCATGTATGGGTCATAATACGGTTATATTTGGAATGCCAGTATGTAGGACATGACTAATTTAATGTACCCGCTCACCGTAATGCATTTCTTCACATCATTGTTTTGTAAAAAATACAGTTCCCGTTTTATCAGACCCACACTTTATGAATATTCCAATCGATTTGAAATTAATGAATGCAAATGGACAACTTTACTTGATGTACAGGGACAAAAAACGAGGATTACTTTTTGTCCCATGACCTTTACTGAAGTGGTTTGCATTTTACAAGGTATGTTTAAATCATCGATACAAACACATCCATGAATAACAACCACGCTGTGCCTTTCTCAGATTGAGGACAAGGTCACGGTTTTGCAGTGTTTGGGGATCAGTGCTTCAGTAATTCCAACTGTAAACACCAGTTTAAGAGACAACTTTCCGATTACAAAAATATCGTCAGAATTATTTTTTCTTACAAAAAAACGAAAGCCGCTTTGTTTCATTTTGCATTCAAATTCACAGGCGCGCACACGTATACACGCACGATGAAGTCCGAACAAACAGGTCCAAAATGTGGAATTTTAAACAAAGGCATAAACCTGTTCAACACTGGCATATACAAGCAGCGATAGTGAAAGCCCCTATTTCTGTATGTGGATTTGTTTGTAAGCCTCTCTGCAGGGTGTTGCATATATTTAAACATAAACATACCATGACAAATACCTTTCATGTCGCATTATAGTCTATAGGGCTAGGTACTAAACCAGCACAGCACGTGAGGGGAAGGTAAGTCAAAAGCATGCCCAGCTGCATGGCTCTGAAATTCTCATGTATATACACCCGCAATTCTCAAATGGTGGGTCGCAACTCAGCAGTGGGTCGCGAGCGCCACCTAGTGGTCCGTGGAGACCAGACCCAAGTGGGCCTTGAGGTGCAAGAGCTGAGAACCCCTGATATTCACTACACCAGGCATTTATTTAAGGCTGAGTTGACCTGGGGGTGGCGAAGGATAGGTTTAGATAACCCTCACCATATGTGAACTTGGCCAAGAATTTAGCCCAGATTTCCAGGATTTTATCGCACGGCGCAAGCCACTGGTACCCCATACAAAGACACACTAAAATAGCATCAGGAACGGATTAAAAAAACGAAATGTGGAATTTCAAGCAAAAGCGCAATTCTGCTCAATACGGTGGCATATACAAACATTGCTCTTGAAATCTCCCGACATCTATTGTTGTTATTTAAACGCCTGTTTTTGAAGGGTGTTATTTGCATATATTTAGGCACACACACACACAAAGCAGCTATACGGGGCCAATGTAAAATAAAAAAGCTGACTCTCCTTGATAATTGATGTGTAATTATGTCAGTCACGCCTTGAAAACGTTTTGGCAAGTCCAATCTCTCGGATTGCTTATTACATGTGCAAGTTTGCTTGGTGAATTGAAAGCAAACTATCATGATGGAAACAAACACATAATACGCAATTAAAAGTCATTTTGAATTGCAGGAAGGCTAAATATTGATTTAGCTTGTTCCCATAAACTTTCATGGAAATGTTCATGTTACGATGTATCAATGAACAAACACGTATTTAAAAATTCTGAACCGTAAAATGAGGACACATTTCCTAAACCAGCCTTTCTCAACCCATCACTGGACCACGAGCGTCATCTAGTGGTCCGTAGATACCATACCAAAGCGGAACTTCAGGTGCAAAAGGTTGGGAACCCCTGTCCTAAACTGTGCTTTATTTTAGTTCGAGGTCTTTAGTCATAATAGATTTTTTTAAAGATAATACTGTGCCAAGGAAAAGAGACAAGGTCTTTCTCATTTTGTACATTATGGCTTCACTCCAAGATTGAAACAGCACATCATCCCTCCGAGGTTAATAAAACCAATGTGACTTTGGGCACGTCAGCAGTGTTTTAGTAATCGTTATGCAGAGTGGCCCTCACTCTAGGAAGTGGAATTGTAAACAATATGGCCAGGGCCACCGAAATAAGCACGACCACACCGCTTGGGAGACACAAGCAGTGGGATGCTTTAATTGCAAGATTACATTTTTCAGTAAAAATAATCTTGGCACGTATCACTGTTCACACATTCAGTGTGAAAACGATGGAAGTATAAGCACAACGGTCGGCTAACTCGCTGTATCAGTGGACAACACATCCCATATTTATTCAGCTCAAGACAATGTGCGATGGCTTTCATCTCCATTTACGACCGTGAGCCAATGTTGGAAATTCCACAGTCCTAGGCTGAGGGCGAGAGTCTCTCTACAGATCAATTAATTTTGACTTCTCGCACAAGAGGTACTTATTTTACTCACCCTGCAGGGATGGTGGACTCAATCGTTTTCCCCAGCTGAGATTAGATCTCTGGAACTTAAATTCCCAATCATGCACTCTGAATGTTTACTCACACTATACCCATATTTGTAAGACGTACCATATTTTCATAGCAGGGACATTGCAACCATTAAGTGTCCACAAAGGTTATAACAAGTAGGTAAAGTGTACACAGCATATCTCACATGTGGACAAAGCAACTAGTATGCATGTATGTATAGTACTGTATATATATATTTAGACACCGCATGAAGACCAGACCACAACATTTAATCAACATAAGCATTCGGGGAAATCAAACGTCCAATGTATAAAAACATAACCTGGCCAATGGCAGAGAGTGCAGGCTTTTTGGTAACAATGCTGGTGAAGGAGAATAACGCAAGGCTTGGCATGACATTCCTAACAGTAGTCATCCTATGGATAAACGAGCCTGTTTACATAGGAATTTGGAATTTCACCAGCAGCTCAGGGGAGCGAAATAGATAAGCGTTGCCCCAAGGTTTGTGTGAACAGGCAAGACACCTTTGACTTAATGTATACATCAAAAGTAATAGCAAGTAACAGCAAGAGCAGCATACAGAAAAGGTGTAAATATTGACAGTCCAAAGGAATGAAGCCGCAATGCCTACTATCCCTGACCCACCAAAGAAAGAATGGTAAACATGAACCATCTGGTTTCGTGACATTGATCCTTATTGATGTCAGGATTGTGACAGACAAGCTTGAGGTTTTTTTAATTCAAAGTTTTGGAAATACGCAGGTTAGTATTACATCGATATAGAATGTATTACACGGCAATTGTGTGATTGGTATCATGTCTTGAATTTAAATTTCGATATGTGACTATCTTCAGGGAGAAGTATAACATCACATTATGCAGGAAACGGTATCATTGGATAACACTACAGAATAACTTCTTAAGTCGCATGAGTAACCCTCTTGTACAACACTTAGGTGCCCTGAAAAGAGTGTTTGTCACATCAAAATCACACCAAAATGTTTATTTCACCGACCTGGATAATGCTGCATTAATTGATCATGTTGGTGCATTCATTCTTGAGCAACATGAAACCATTAATTCACCACATGAACACCCAGTTTCATCAGGGGTGGCTGGAGGCCAGGTTTTAACCCAGAATTCTCATCAGTGCTGGCGCAGTCCTTTCACATATCAGACCACTGAACAACCCGAATACCTCAACATTGAGTGTAGATCTGATTGAGGTAGTTTCACCATGCAGGCTTAGGACTTTACATGTATGTAAACCTGGTTTTGTTTTACCTTGGGCAACATCACCAAAGTGGTGTGTGCAAGTATGCCACGTGGTTCACCGACAGAAATCATCACGGAAAGCATGACTTGCACCACATTACAAACCCTTTGCGAGTGAAGCCAAGTCCTCTTAAGCCCCAATGTGTAATCCATTCTACTACACTAACTTACACCATATAGGACACAAGCAAACTTACCAAGTTTTACCATTGTGGGATTCATCCATCCATCCATCCAATTCAAATATACGAAAACCAACATATTGTTCAAGGCTTTTTAAAAATAATATTCACTCCGAAACAGACTATCATGAATCAAGAATATTCCAGGAGGCTCCTGCTTGGAACGTCTGGCCGGTTCCTTGAGTTATAATAACCATGTGGATAAACCGGCTGCTTATATTTTCGCTATTAATAACAACTGTCAAGGCAAGACGTCTCCCTGCTCAAATGCGCATGTTTGTAGCCCTGATTCATTCATTACAACACCTGATTGGGCGGATGATGGGCTGAAATTAGCATTCTCCGGAATTTGTAAGCAGCAACCGTGTGACTGTAAGTGAAGCATTCAAAACATGGCACCACCAAGAACGGGTTGTTATAAGCTCTACAAATGTTCACCTCACAGGAGTGAGCATGATGGGGTGCAATGAGTATTGTTGAAAGGAAACCGGGACATTTTAAATGTAAAATTTCTGGGAATGGTGAAGAATGGGCATGTTTATACTTTATGTAACTTATTTGGCATGAGCATTTGAGAGAAACTTTCTTGCAGGAATAGAGGGAAGAAGGGCAAAAGGGTGAACATAATAAAACGATTGCTGCCGTCACAGAAAGGGATGGGTCTCAAGACAGAAGGATGCTTCAGAAATGTGAAGGGCATGAACTAATGGGGATCTATGGCCGCCAAACACTTACGACACACAGCACGACTGATTGAGCACTTGGCGGAAGCCAACGGTGGTCATCTTATGGTGAAACTGGGCCTCACCAAGTTCATTGATCCGCTGAGCAGGGACAGGTTTGACTTGACGTTAACTTGTAAATAAGAAATCGAATCTCAAAGGACTCTGACCTGATTAGAAGACAACGGACAGAGTTACCCACAACCACACTAACTACATCTAAGCACCCACACGGTGTCTCGATACAAGACTCTAACCTTGACCCATGGAGGTCACTTACTGTCGTTATCCTCAATACATCCTTTACTTAGCCCAGGAATATATAAAAGCAACAGTCAATATGCTTGGAAAAAGAATGCACGAAATATAAGCAGCACTACAGTATGCAATTTACAATAGTGTTTTGGTTACAGTAACACCACGATGATTTACTAACTAAAAATAAAAATTACACCTATCACAGCGATAACAATGTACAGTAAACCTTATTAAAACCGCAGTGATTGTAAAATAGTGCAAAGGTACACTGTGACAAATAAAGAAATTGAAATAAAGAAATATTACGGTTTACAGAAGAGTGTTGGAGTTGCGAGGTAAGTGAAAGTAGTTGAAAAACAAGCGATGTGTCCTTTTCTCTGATATGTTGAGGATGCGAACCTTGACAATTATTCCGATAGTTTACTTTAAATAATCAGCCTTTGTTTACTGATTACTTAGGATTTTTTAATTCCACGTGTAATTTCCCAAGTATCCTAATCATATCGTATACTTCAATTACTACTTTTTATAGCCTTCCAACCAAGGCTGAAAGTCTTTACTCCCTAGCTGTCCATAACAGGGGGCTAAACCAAACTATACAGAAAAACGCATGTCTACAAGCATTACATAATGCAGGCTTACGCATTATTTTTCCTCACTGGTACACAATTTACGGTGGTTTAACCAAACAAATCACAATATGCGATGAACTTAACCATCTTGAAAAAACACTAGCGAATTTTTTTTTTTGCTATAGGCAAGTGTCGTTGACAACCGTGGTATCTTTATGACAATGCTACGTAGGTTTCGCGGTTCTGCTGTAAAGCTTTACGATGCGTGTTCGGGTTGTACCGCATGTTGTTCGGTGCGATTTCCGGCCTTGTAGTGTGACCTCTATAAGTGTCGACTGCTTGTTGGCCTCACATTAATCCAAGCTGCTGCCACGCAATGGTCATTGCCTCCTTCCACTGGCTCTTGCATACGTTTTGAATATTTAAAATTATGAAAAGTAATCAAGCAGTGCAAGTTAAATTGTTTACATTCTGAAAATGGACAATAAGAAAGCATTAACGGCATCTGGCTTTGGTAATCTGACTACAGGAACGTGTGACTTGTGAATCATTATTCCCCAGCAACTGGCAACAAGCCACCATGGCAAACACCACTTCTTCATTTGTATGGATATGTATCGAGTAGCAACTCTAAATCGATGCCTAGGTTGTAAATCCAGCTGCTGGCTTCCGGGCACAGGGTAATTTGACTGATGCCTTCGGGAAAACGCTCACATCGGACAACAGTTCACGACGTATTAAAAATACTGACCACAACTTGGAAGAGTCACCAACGCATACATTTGTTCATGTACGCCAGCCCAATGAGCAATGATTGAAAATATGTCGCAGCCAGTAAACGTTATTTTCTCAGCTGACAGGGCATCATCATCATCAACTGGAGAGAATGTTTATTTCGTATAAACCCTATGACAAAGGTAAAGTAAAATAACCTCTTGTCATCTGGCTGTCAAACCCATTGGGACCCGTGGGTGAGTCACTGTTGTATGCGACAATAGTCAGTTTGTCACCACTGCGTGGGTTTTCGCGTTTGTGCTGTACAACTCTCCGACGTGCATTCGGGTCGTACCGCATTCGACACATGTGACGTTGGCCAATTCGGGTCCTGAAGGAGCACCCAGAGTGTGCGGAGAAATGTCAGCCATGGTGCAACAAGACGCGGCACAACACATCGGAGAGCTGTTCATTTATCGTTGCTTATAGGTAATCTGCAATCTCAGCAAATTTTGCATATTGATAACATGAGTAAACATGCAAGACACGAGAGCCAAGGTTAATGATCATTAATCAACACTAATGAAGGGACAACAAGTGTTCCTTAGTTACCTCTTTACTTTACACATACGCATCAGCATGATTTTTATTTAATTGTGATTGCCTCTTAGTCTGCTGTCATGATGACTTGAAATGTATTTATATGTTTGACTGATAAACAGAAAAGATGTTACATATATACATTATTTATATGGTATCTCAATGGGCTCACACGTGATTAAATAAAGGGCTCAGGTTGATATAATGACTGAATGATATATGGCCTTGATATCAAAGGTCAATAACCTGAAGAGCAGCAGGCCAAAGCTTTTCACAGTCTCTGAAGTGACCGTCAGACTGTGGCGTGGGCTCAAGTACAACAACACTGTAACACTGCTCATACCATCGCACACCAAGTCAGCAGCAGGTGGAACCCATCGTGTCGGAAGCAGTCAAGGCGCTAATCCTGAATTAAGTGGCCTCATGTTGCCAGGGCTTAAGGGTGGGTTGATGTCGAGGGCTAGTTGTGCTAAGGGTGGGTGTGGAACAGAAGGTGGAGATACGAAGGTGGGAGGTGTCGGAAGGTGGGAGGTGTCGGGGGCTGGGAGGGACAGGGGAGAAAATCTTTCAGAGTTCGGAATGTGACTTTCCCCGCAGCGAGAGGAGAAAGTTGACAAAGTCAGGCTCCTGCAAGGAGAGATGAGAGAATCAAGTCAGACATCGGGTTACAATGCAACGCACGTATGACAATACTGCCACGGGGTAAGCGCCGGTCAAAGGCAAGTCGGCTTTTACTCAGAAGTGAACGTTGTCTGTCTCGCTGGTCAAACGAGCGAGGGGCGGAGACGGGAGCCGCAGGAGACGCGTTGACAACCAGAGAGTGTCGGATGTAGAGACTGGCACGTGGGCGCTTGGCGTGGAATCATAATCATTTTTATTCGTAATGGTGTAGGTTTCCACGGCTCGATGTATGAGAATTGCTCTCAGCCTGATGATAGCTCCAACGCGGGCGGCAAAACACGGCAGAGAGAGCAGGAACACTCGACAAGGGTGTGCCGAAAAAACAGTTATGGAGAGTAATTCTCATAATTTACATTTCTCGAGTGCCTTTTACCCGAGGGTCGCAAGGCACTGTACAAGGTTAAAACATCAACAAAACAGCAGCACGCAGACTGATAAACAACACACAAGCGGGAGAAGCCCCACGACTAATCAGATAGAATGTGGAAATAAAAAAACCAATCAGTCCTGCGAGCTCCCACTCACCTGCCTGCCGCCAGTGTAGGGCCCCACAAACTTCCCGTAAGTGTAGTGGTTGATTGTGGGGTAGCCCTTCACGCCCTCCTGGCTGCACAGCTCGTTATTGTCCTGCTTTGTGCAGTCCACAGCGGCCAGCGCCACCTGGTAAACATAGACGTGTGAATGAAGGCTTTCACGACCAAAGTTACACACGATAAAGCACTTTTGGGTTGGGTCACGACCCGAGACAGCCAATCTGTGAGGTTTTGTCACGGGAACATTCACCCACCCGCGCGGTTTCAGAGCGCTGCAAAAAGCAGTGGTTCCAGTTAGACACATACATACGGTTTTTCTGTACAAAGGGATTACAAAAGAGGAGGCATCAGTGATTAGAAGTCAATAACAGAAAGAAAGTTGGGATTGTAAACACTTGTGTACCTTATGGTCCACTCTGAGTTGTGCTGCTGCAGCTGTGAAGTGTGGTTTAGCCTGTTTGCAGTGGAAGCACCCTGAAAAAAGGGTCCAGTGTTAATTCAAGGCCTCAATCTGGAATTACACATTAAAGCTTCATTGTTAAACTATAGAGTGATCCAAATATAGGTTTGCTTCTCAGACATGGAAACAAAGGCAGGCCTACGATACTTAAAATAATAAATCAATGTATGAGGCTCACCCAGGCAGGCTAAGACAACATTTGGATCGCATAGCAGTAGGAAAAGTCTGGAATGTATGCAACAAACATAAACAACCGATGCCGAGACCGACCCTCACCACCAGTCAACAGACATTGCATCACCGATTCAGGGCCACTATCGGGTTCGCATCCTCAACATATCACAAGGGGGGGAGAACATGAGCAGGGTGTGATGTTTTTTTTATTGATTTGGGTTAATTCACACGACCGAACACTGTAATCCGGGTGGCACTGCGGTTAGAGCACATGACTCACTGTGGAAGGTCGTGGGTTCAAATCCCATTCAAATGGAATTTAGTATATGTATCCTCTGGGATTGATATAGATAATATAGACGTATGCAGTAGTCTATAGTGTATAACAAATCGTGGACTTTCCTGTTAAGAGAATGCCCTCTACCGTAGTAATGAGGATTTATATTGCCAACTTAGGGCTACTAACAGAGATAAGCGCTGTAGCAAACACTCAACCGATTCAGGGCCACCATCGGGAATAAGTGCCGACAAATTGCCCCGTCTGAGCGGGGGGACATTCGTTTGCGGCGGCGGCCATTTGACGTACGCGACGCCAACGGGTGTTTCTGCGGCCAGGCAAAGGCGCGACTCACAGGGGGCGTAGAACATGACCAGGGTGTGACGCTTCTTCTTGAGGAAGTCGCGGTATGTTCCGACCGTCAGATGAGCCACGTCGTTCTCCTGCTCGTCCCACGGCACCTCAGGAGGGGGCGGCGGCTGGGGGCTGCCGGGAGGCACCGACACCGACACCACAACTGGTTACGGCGACACGCGGCCGGCCCCCACTTATCGGCTATATATAACGCAGCAGCAAGTGTTTGCGCGTTTACGTGCATGTACCGGAAGTCCTCGACTTACAAACGTCCGGCTTACTAACGCTCGAACTTAAGAACGAGCTTCCAAAAGATGAATTGCAGTGTACCGTTTTACTGCATGCGGTATAACATTATAAACTGCGTTCTGACTTGTATAAACTCTACATATCAACAACGGTCCAAGTAATGTCCAAATTCTGAAAGCATCGAATGCATTACTGCTTCGTATACAGTACAGCATTATATTAAATATTGTATTGTATTCTCACTTGCGAACAAATTGACTCACGAACGGAACGCAGGAACTGAACCTGTTTGTAACCCGGGGATTGATCACTCTTTCGAAACTTGAAACTATTTCAGCTGTAATCTCCCACGTTGACACTAGTACCATCAACCCTCTTAAGCACTCTTCAGTCTTCATCCAAGAAGACATTCAGGTCAAAGCATTTATATCGGCAGAAAACGTCATACAAGAGACGTATGTAGGGCAAGTACTCTGCTAGTCTGTTTTAAAATCGCCTGAAGTCTGGCTTCACCAAAATGATGATGAAGTTAAACATCGGGCCTAACATAATAGCAGGGATTAATCTGCGACAAAGAAAAGGTGATGCTATCTCTTGACCTCATAGGTTACAGCTATGTAGAAAATATTTTCTTAGATTTATTTTTTGTTCATTTCAAAGAAAAATGGTTCGTGTCAATTTAAAATTGTAAAGGTCAACGTCGTTTGGTATCTAAGTCAGCAAATCTGGCTGCCCTCTCTCTGCAGTGAGGAAGTGCCATTGACTAAAACATTAACCTCCTGTGCTTTTTATATTAAAAGGTAGTCTGAGCAATAGAGGGAGGGGTATATATTTGTGTGTGTGTAATTTATCCAGACAGCTCCTTAATTTTTTTATTGATTTGGGTTAAATCACACGACCAAACACTGTAATCCGGGTGGCAGTGCGGTTAGAGCACATGACTCACTGTGGAAAGATCGTGGGTTCAAATCCCATTCAAATGGAATCCAGTATATATTTCCTCTGGGATTGATATAGATAATATAGACGTATGCAGTAGTCTATAGTGTATAAGAAATCATGGACTTTCTTGTTAAGAGAGTGCCCTCTACCGTAGTAATGAGGATTTATATTGCCAACTTAGGGCCAGTAACAGAGACAAGCGCTGCAGCAAACACTCAAGTGTGCAGTGAAACACTCTTCGCCTTTTTACAATTCACCTACGTTAAGGGCATGAATGTTGTCACAGGTTACTGTCAAACCCCTCCGCGACACACACACACACACACGGGGTAGGTGCCCGTCAGTGGCATACGCACTCGCGGATCCAGGAGAGGATCTTGTCCTTGGATCGCAGGTCAGACAGCGTGTACTTCTCCTCCCCGTCCTGGAAGAACTTCATCGTTGGGAAGCCCTTGACGGCGAAGCGCTCGGCAAGTGCTCGGTGTATGGTGGCATCGACAGCTGCCAAAACTCCAGGGCTCTGTCGCAAGCAAGACAAAGACAAAGACCCCCCTATGTAGCCTTAAAAGTATTTGGGGCAAGTGCTGTTAGCGAGCACCTATGAAGGATGGCACGGCACACGAGGGAGTGGGTGACCAGCACCATGCTCGAGCGCTTTCGTCTCCCTAGTGGTGATATTTAACAACCGCACCATGTACTCCGTTGAGGCTGAGTCCACCAAGGGGTGGCCCCAGGATTGGTGCAGCTAATTGTCTCTGCTATTGGCTGTGAGCGGGAATCAAACTGGGATCGTCAGGTTCCCATAGCAGATAGATTGGTGGTGTGGTCAAACACAACACTGGGTCTCCCTAGTGCTGATGTACATACACTGCACCAGTTACTGACTGATGAACCCACTGAGGGAAGAACCAGGACGGGTTAACATACCACGTATCACGGATGATGTTCATGCCAGCTGGGAATCAAACGCAAGTTGCTGGGATTATACTACAATGGTATAACCGTAGTACTACACACACACACGCGGGTATATGCATGTGAAGGCGTGTGCAAATGCTGACACAGCTATCTTGTGGTCATACAAATAAGTGAGCTGCGTAATGAACCAGCTTTGTTTCGATATCCAGTTTAAGTAACTGCCTGCAGCTTGCGGTTGGCACGGTGATGTTTGCAGCTTATGATCCACCAGACGGCGCTATAAACAAACTTCACCGTTATTTGTCAACTTGCTCTGCCCTCCACACAAGACACCGTGTAGCCAGAGACAACCAATATGGTTCGCATTAAACTGAATGGCATAGGTAGGCTCTGTAGGGGAATAAGCGGCTAGTGCTAATGATGTTGATTAAACTGAATGGTGTCACGTGAGGGTCAAAACGTCAACTGAACGTCTAATAAAATCGTGTTCATTTGTAACCTTTTTTTTAATCGTCGTAGGTTTCTTTGGACCCCAGTGTACAGTATAATAAAATAAAATATACAGTTTATAATGCGCACAGTATTTGTTCAGTGTCAAAGGTATTTGAAGAGTGAATGACTCAGGCACGAGTAAACTGCAGAGGTGGGGAGGGGGAAGGCAATCATGCGGTTAGACGGCACCAACATTTGCCAGACACTGCGTCCTATATATTATGACGTTATCGCCCAATTAATCTTCAGCTCCAAGTTAATCTGTCTGTACTCTCTCCGTTTGCTCTGCAGAAGGCTTTTCGCTTGCAATGGCACGGTTATCGCTATTGATGATTATGCAGCACCGTCGGTACATTTCTTCCACATTTGTGCAAATCCGATACAGAGCGGTGCATCAAGTGACACCGCAATGGTGCTCCACGTCGCTGTATTCACGCATCACTCACTCGTCGCTGTTGCGCGTCATTATTCATTGTTATTTTTTAATTGCTCGTTTAACTGTTGGTTAATTGTGTGCTCTCTGCAGTCAATTTCATTTAAATGTTGCACATAAAGCATTAGCTGAGTAAAAAAAAAAACAAGTCACACTGTAGAGTAAACACAGATGCGAGAATGAAGAATTCACATCCTCACGTTTTCCTCTGTGTTGAGAATCTTCGCAGCTTCGTCATAGTCTGGCTTCAGCTTTTTGCAGTGCCCGCACCCTGGGATAACACGTTGCACACCACCCAGGTGGGATTAAAGGAGCCGCGGCATTAATAGTTAACAAAAAATGCGTAAAGAAACCGCGACATTAAATTTGTTTTGGCCGTTAATTCGGAATTGTTCAGCTCTGAGGGATTACCAACGTATGAGAGGCTGCCACGCAACAAACACCACTGCAGGTGTGCTGCCTAATGTGGATAAGAGGATTACTGAAGACATTAAACAGTAGTTCTAGGGCGTCATCTTCCATGAAATACTCTAAGACACAACGTGATGTGACAATGGCGGTGTAAGATAATGTCAAGAACATAATGGGCGGGGGGGAACCCCCCATCCAATTGGCCTGATAAGCTAAATTATAATGTTTGACGGAATGCTCTGTACATCTTGTACATTGGGGCAGAAAGTAGTAATGCTTGAATAATAAAATAGTGTAGATGGGTTGTGTTCATATAGAAGTCAAAAACCAAAGCATCTATCTGCTGATCGGTGTCCCTGAGTCAAAGGTGGAAACTCCGCGTAACAATTTTTGGGGCCATCGATGATTCCCATCAAAGTGGTTTTCTTTTTTTTGGACAGGGTTAACTTCCAACCCGGATTTGAACTCGCAGACTTCTCGCAGTGAGTCGAGGACTCAAAGCACGGTGACATTCTTCGAAAATGACCATCAAATAATGCACGAGCGTGAATGGTCGGCATAGTTAGGTTGACGCGGAGTAAACGAAGAAAGCTTCGATCGTATGGATGACTTACAAGGGGCGTAGAACATGACCACCACGTTGGGGTGCTTGTCCACAAAATCCTGGAAGTCTTCGTCCGTGAGATGGAACACGGCCGAGTCGGTCTCATTCCACGCCACCTCGGGGACGCTGGGCTTGGGTGGCTCGGGGCTGCGTCACAATAAAGATGATGAACACGAGCACAAAACAAAGATGCCCCGTATAGCCTTAACAGACTGTAGGGTCAAGTACCTTTAGCGAGCACCTATGACGGTTGACACTGCACACGAGGAGGTGGTTGACCAGCACCAAGCCCGCCCGCTTTTGTCTCCCTAGTGGCAATGCTTACACACTGCACTAGGTACTGATTTGAGGCTGAGTCGACCTAGGGGAGACCCATGACCGGTCCGAAAAACCGTCACTGGTGTTGGCCATGAGCGGCATTCGAACTCGGATCGCCAGGTTTGTAGCCCAGCGCGCGAACCACTGAGCTACCGCCCCCCACACGTCTTTGTCTACGTGCACAATCGCGTGCACAGGCAGACACGCGGAGATCCTCTGATTAGCCGTACATCCTAAAGACAAGTGCCTCGAGAAGTCGCCCTTAGTCTCCCCATTGCTGATGTTCACACACACCAGTAGATACTCATTAAAGGCTGAGTAAACCTAGGGCAGCACCAGCACAAGTTCAGAAGTAAGCCGGCACTGATGTTTTGCATCGCATGCGTCAACTCGGGTGGGTTGAATTTGTAGCAGCGCACCGACCGCCGCTGCCACACACGTGCACGCGTGCACAAACATGCTGCAGGTTTTCCAAGCCACTAGGTTGGGCATCAAAGACTGACCTTTGCTAGTTCAAAAACATTCTGAAGCGGTTGCTTTCGTCAAATTTGATTAGCATTGGCTTTTATTCATTAGGATTATATAGTACAAAGCAAAATGCTGTAACAGTTGAAAACAGTTTTATTTCTGCAAATGTTAACAAGCACGTAAACCACGATATGCACACGAGGCACGATAATGAACTTACTTTTTTAGCCATTCAACAATATCTTTGGCCTGAGCTCCATAGCTTTGGTAGTTGAATCGGAATTTTCCTTTCCTGAAAAAAAGGCAACAGCAAAAAACTTTAGAACTGAGCTACGCGAAACTTTTGTCTATTGAAAAATAAAAACGACTGTCAGAATAGCACTCGGTGTAGACATTCGTTCATAAAACGTGGACAGCACACACACGTTTCAAAATAATTATAAAAGATTGCATTTTTGTACTTGAGATCAAATGTCCCAAAAATGTATTATGACTGTATTATATAAGAAATACATCTCTGCATACACAGACAGTTCCTACATACCTTTGTGCATACCCTATATATTATATGCATTCAAAAAGTCTAATGGTCACTGCCTGAATTAGTGGTTTTGTCAGTGGTATATATTCCACATTCCTATGGCAGGAGCCACCAATGTGTGCTTTTCCATCAAGTAGTAATTCCTTTATTAAACCGTGGAGGGATAATGGCCTGAGCCGAACTTCAACTACTCTTCAACAATACAACAATGCAAGACTATGACGGTCACTGTGCCCTTCAAACGAACAGTTGAGATGAAAGCTCATCTGCACTTTATTTCCAGAAGCATTGTCAGAGTTGCAGGCTTCAGGGATCGCCAGACATGCGTTGTGGTCACTCATATCACCCTCCCATCAAGCAGGTGCCTCATACCCGAATCACGACTCAGCAAAAACGGTATGGTTGCAATTCCGTGTGGTCGAAATTTCAGTGCCAAGTCTGGGGTGGCACTGCACCGAGCGAATACAGCCAGACCTCAGTGGCTCAGGGAGCTCATAACGGCTGTAACAGATCAATGAGCTGGCACCACTGAGACCCAGGGTTCAAGCCTATGTTTTCAACTATCCGCAAAACACAATGCGATTTGAATTGACATAGAGTCTAAACGTGACCGTATCTCAAAACGCTTAGCAGGACCGATGGGCACATTTATTTTACAGGAGAGGGTCAGTCATGCCACTGTCTGGATGCGTTATGAATGCAAACAAAAGGGAATGCCTAAAGGAAAGCCACTGATCGTGCAGTAATGCTTATCGACATTTAACCACAACTACGGTATTAAAAACTGAAAGTCAGTGCACAGTTACGGCAGAATTTCAGTGTTGCAAATACAACTCTTGTATTACTTGACCTCATTCAGTCTAACATCAGGACTTAATTTGGATCAGACAATGGTTAAACAATTACAGTCCCTTCAGCTATGACGGGGGGGAGCTGTCATCATTGCTTTTACTACCACTGTCATTGTTAATCAGAAGTAACGCATCTCATCCACCTCACCCATTGTTTTGACACATGACCCACGCTTTGTTGCAGTGCTTGCAAAACTACTTGTCACAATGATTTTAATTTCGCTCCGAATTCCAACCCACGAAATTATTTCTCGGCGAATGCTTGTTCCCAAGACTTCAATTCTCCAGCTACAGAGTGAAAATAATAATTACACGGCTAGCCTATCTTCATGTTCAGTGCATGCGCACATTTGACAAGGGGTCTTCAGACAACAGACTAACAGATTGCGCAGCTTACCGGCAACATGGTTTTATATAACTATATACAGGATATAAATAAACAAACCAAGAAACAGGTGGCCGGGCGAACACATTGCATACCAGGCTCATGGAGCGTTCAGCCTGACTGTTTTAAAAAATGCGTTCGAGCAGTTGGTCAACTTGAACGCGCGACAATAAAACTGAAATACGCGGTGCTTTAACTGCCTAGTAAAACAGCACTTGTAAAAGGGTAGAATTGCACGCGAGCGTTTAAAAGGGTTGTCAAATGCCGTGTCTTTAACAGTTATGTTCGTGCGCAAAAAACACTTTATACACAAATTGAGAACCGTTCGGCACAAGCTGCATACATGAGGATGTGTAATTCTAGTTGGGCGGAGAGGATGCAAGGAATTCTTAGGTTAGGGTTGGGTAATCAACTTGGGACATTCGTAAAATAGTGCAGGAGGAAAGCGTTGCAGATGGCTTCCAGAATCGCATTAATTTATAGGTGGGACACGTGAGCAGAGAGAAGAGAAGATTACTAATCCGCACAGTGTAGAGGCACCCAGAGGTTGGAGACCGCGAGGGGAAGACGTACAGCCAGATGGTGCGATACTCTAAGAGCAGACCGTGGAGGGTGGCTGCTGTGCGGCAGTGTGAGCAGCCAGCAGGAAGTGACGGCTAGCGGTGATATTGCCCACGGTTACCGCTCATCCTCACAATCAGCAGCCGTGATTGATCTACTGCGGGAAAAATACTCCCCCAAGCTGCGACCACCTCACAATTCTGCGATATAACTCCGCCAGGCACCTGCACATGAACCGATTCCGTTGCTCCGTCTCTTTGTTGGACGTCCTCTACGATGCGTTTTAGAAGTCGGCTGCCAATATTCTTGAACATCATCCTTCATCTAATTGAACAGGTGTGTCCTGCCCAAGCCCACCTAATTGTCGTGAAAATTTGCATGGTGTTACAAACCTGCGTATTTTTCTCTAAACCATAACCCTCTTTCTGTCCCTGAAGTAATTTCAAGCATGCATCCCTCCACGCTGTAAATGTGCGCTGTACACACACGCACGTCTGTGACCTTCCCGTGCAGTGGCGTCTCTGCGCGGGTACGTGTGTGTGTGTGTGTGCGAGGGAGCGGTAGCTCAGTGGAAGCTCAGTGGTTATGACGCTGGGCTACAAACCTTGTGACCTGAGTTCGAATGCCAATCACGGCAAATGCCAGTGACGATTTTCTGAACCGGTCCTAGGCCTCCCCTCGGGCGACTCAGCCTCAAATGAGTACCTGGTGCGGTGTGTAAACATCGCCACCAGGGAGACAAAGGCGGCCGGGCGTGGTGCTGATCACCCACCCCCTAGTGTGCCGTGTCGACCTTCATAGGTGCTCGCAAACTGCACTTGACCCTACAGTGTGTTAAGGCTATACGGGGGATCTTTATCTTTGTGCGAGGGATGTGCGCGAGGGATGTGTGCGAGGGATGTGCGCGACAGATGCCTTTGCCGCATACGCACTCGAAGTAGCAGAAGGTGGGGTAACCGGTCACGTTGAATTCCGCTTTAATTCCATCAAATTCAGCCGGATGTACGTTCATTCCGGCCAGAACCTGCAATGCACAGCACAGCACCAACACATGCCACATTGTAGTCCTTCCCAGTACCCTGATTAAAGCCGGGCGATTCCTGCATAAATCATATTCGATTCCTACGAATGCACCCTGGATGATTCGTGTGGGAACCGCGATTCCTCAGTGGGTGATTCCCAAGTTCAAATATGTATAGCGGTCCCTCGCTTTACGATATTAATCCATTCCGGAACACGGAAGTGTGAAATCATCGTAAAGTAAGACCATACAACTGCAGGATAAAACGAAAATTAAGAGCAGTACACACGTGTTTCAAAGAAAGGAGCCGCAAACACTGAGATGTAAACACCAATAAGCTCTGCTGTTGGCTGAGACGCTACCCAAGCGGCATGCATTTGCATCGCCAATTGGCTGCCGCGTCACCCACGCTCACGTGCAGCCATATCGTAACACGTATCGTTAAGTGAAATTTGATCGTAATGTGATACCAATGTTCTTATAGAGCGTATATCGTAAAGTGATTTCATTGTATCGTGAGGCCATCGTAAAGCCAGGGACCACTGTGCACATACCCGACTGATCACATGTGTGTGCGTACATGAAACAGCGAGTGGTTCCAATGGTTTTGGGTGATGGATGGATGGATAACTGCTGGTCCCAGTGGTAGTCTGAGAGGACCGAGTGGTAGTCCTAGTGGTGCCGTTGATCAAGCACGATACCAGCCATCCAGTACCAATGTGGCCACTCAGGCCCAGCTGGCCCCCCATCTGCCCTGCTTGGTGGGACAGAGGCAGTGGGATTTAAGAAACTTGCCCAGTCGTTCAACTGCCACACCAGCAGACTGTACTGGGGACTTCCGCTGAGACACCCTACGTCAAGACTGGCTCAAAGTTTGCTTGCAATGACTCAATGCTGCTGAATGTTGACACCGGTCGAATGCCGTCGGATCGATAAGCCCGTGTAAGAAATTGTGTTATTTTATGAAGAGAAACCGATATATGAAGGAGACGCATTGCCTGCCTACCCCTTTTGCTATTTATATTCTCCGCAACGAGGCCAACTGTTATATGTCGTTGTTCCGTATTGCAAGGGTGGTGTGAAAACCATTACACTGTGGCAGCTGACGAATCAAACTGAGAGATGAGCATGCGCTGTTGTCGGGAAGCTCACGTGTGTCTTCTTGACCATGGTGGCTGCCTCCTGAAACACCGGTTTCATCCTCTTGCAGACGCCACACCCTGTATTGCAAAGGATCGACACACGCACACGCGGTCAGTGTAGCTCTTGCAATGCGGTCCATGATAGGCGCTTGCCGACAGCCACGAGTCACTCTAATGATTAGAAGTGATAACAGGGTAAGCTCGCGTTTAATTAACTCCCGCCAGAGTCTAAAGCTTTTTCAAGTGATTATACCTCAGGTAAATAAATACACCATTCTTTAGAGTTAATTCTGCAGGAAGGTTAAGTTAAGCATGTGATGTGTTCGCCAATGAGCTTGAACGACAATGCATTGCGACTCATTAATTTTGCATGGTTATGCCACAAGTATGTGTGGCTACCTGCACGTTGGAGCCATTGTAAAAAGGTGTTCACTTGGTGTTTAAACATCTTAACACTGTGTTCTTACTGCCGGTAAGGGTAAAAACTTCGTATTTTATACTTTACATGTGATGTATGTGTAAAGTAAGCACCTTATAAAACTGCATGTTGCCTGTCAGTCGGTCTGTCAATGTTAGTCTGCGCACGCACTATAAGTATAACTTACAAACATAATATAAAGTAAGTGTCACAATATACTATATAACCACCATTCTCAACCGGTGGGTCGTGACCCATCAGTGGACCGCGAGCGCCACCTAGTGGTCTGTGGAGACCAGACCCAAGTGGGACAAGTGGGCATTAAGGTGCAAAAGGTTGAGAACCCCTGGCCGATAACATACCAGAGTCAACGCAACACAAACACACCACCCATCCCCACCGTATATGACCACATAGACTGCTGAGGCAAGGACTTTTAGCGAGAACCCATTAAGGTCAACGTCTTCCACATGTTCTATAAAGAAACACATACTGAGAACCCAACTTTAGAACGGCAATGCATTGCTTTATCCTTCAAATGAGTAGCTGAAGAACAAGACGACGATTTATTTCAGGAAGAGATTAAAGCCTCGGAATGTTGAAGGAGCAAAAAAGGATTGCACTTCCAAGAGAGCAATCCAAAAAAAAACAACAAGAGCCTCATCAAAGTCTGCGACGCCTTTCAGTCAGACCAGACTTTTTAATCGCCCCTCGTAGACGCAGGCGCGGGCAAGCCGCGCACCAACAAGACACCGCCTCCTTCAAGCGGGTAACGAGATCCTAAGTAAGCAGCGGAGGAACCGGAGCTGGCGCGCGACGGGCCGGCGCACCCAGCGCCGTCAACGCCCGCCCTCCTCGCTGACCTTCACATCTGCTCGGCGGCCGAGTCGGCAAAATTTCAGGCCGAGCGACCCCTCCCAAGGGCGGTGGTCCCCCCGGCGTTACCGACACGCCGAGGCCGCGCCCTCCGGGCGCCAACGGCAACACGGGTCGACGGCTCGGGGGCGAGGGTGCCCTGCGCTGCTTCCTCCCCACGCTCTTATTCTGAGTGGCCGTCACGGAGTTGAAGGGTCTAACCCCAGCCCCCCCCCCCCGAGATCGGCGCGGTTGCTCGAGTGCGGATTGCACAAGCGTGAGTATCGCGCAAGAGGGTCGCTCTTTCGGGATGGCCGCGTCGAGCGTTCTTCCTCCCCCCCCTCTCTCTCTCTCCTTCGCCACGTTTCGCCTCGAATTCGATGCGATTCTTCAAAGCGTTATGGTTATATGACAGTTTACCATTGCAGACAGCCCTTCAGCAGTTAGAGATATAATAGTCAGTGCTGGCCTTAAAGGCTGGCATTGGCCTTTCTTCTTGCTCCAGACTGAGGAGCTTCTGGCATCTGTTGAGCTTCTGGACATCGTTGCCTTTCAGCTCGGCTTCGAAGTGTTTGCTGGAATTTGCAGGTAATACCAAGTATTACTTGACAGGGATCGCGACGTGAACGCTCCTCCCAACGCCTGACACGTTGGGAGGTGTTGAGCTACGTCGATGCGTTGTGTGCGTAGCCGTGAGCGGAGAATGGTGGCGTAGCGATGAGCGTAATGACCCTAGGTCGAATAAACCCACAAAATTTGCAACTTGTTCGAGTGTATAAACATCACTATTGGGGAGACAAAGGCGGCCAGGCTTGTTGATGGCAACCCCATCCCTTTGAGCTGCATGCCAGCCTTCAAGTGCTAGCTAACATCACTTGCTCCACAAGTCCGTTGAAGGCTACACGGGGGATCTGTCTGTGTAGTGGTGAGTGGGGCCGAAATGCTGACTGTCCCATGGTCCCAGCCAACTTGGGTCCATTTGACCCAAAACGAACGCCTTCAAAAACATTATCCATATTTGTTGTTTCGGGTCGGCCAGGTGTTAAGTACTTCCAACGTGTGAGGGAAAAGAGTGACCATCAACATGCCTGGCCCCTTTTGTCTCCCCAATACTGATGTTTAGATACCACACCAGCAAGGCCATATGGGTTCAATTTGCGTCCATGCACCTTAACAGCAAGAGGTAAATTAAGGGTCCCCTAAACTGGGCACCTCCTGGGACTGTGTGTCCCCTGGGATTTACCGGTGCTGCCCCGGCTGACCCTGACATTCGTTGGGCCCTTTCCACTTCATCCCCTGAGCCTGGCCCCATTGTCAAGCCCAGTCCATGTTCCTACTCTCTATCCTCTCTCACATGTGTCCCTGCTCTCTTCCCCTTAATGCAAAGCATCTTAAGATGCAACTGAATGCATTAATTAATTCACTATAGGTACCCGCTTAGTCTCGTAGAGGGTTGCCGGTGCTAGAGCCTATCACGGCAGACACAAGACGAAGGAAAGGATAGAACTAGGATGGGACGCTCGTCCATCTTTGAAGGGGACTGGGGGAAGTTTAGTCAGCAGTTCCAATTAAACTAGGCAGCATATCTTTGTAATGTTATATGAATAGCGGAGTACCCGGCGAAAACCCACGCGGACATTGCGAGAACATTGCAACAGCACACAGAACAATGCATCTGAGCCACAAATCGATCCCAGGCCCTTCTTAATGTGAGACGGCAGCGCTGCTCACTGCACCACTGTGCCACCCCACAATCGAATTTAGCAACTGTATAACTTTACACTGTTGTAGTCGTTGTCCTTGGCCCGTTGTCCGTCAGATCCAGCCTGAAATGAGTGCCTGGTATAGTATGCGAAAACCACTACTGGAATAAAAAAAGAGACTGGATGTCGTGCTGGCCACATCACCCAATTTGTATGCCACGCCAATCTTAGCAGACAAGTCAAAGGGTCTGCCTGGTTAAATGAGCATTGGGAGTCCTGGAGCAGCGGTGTAAATTTCAGTAGTCGACCCCCAAGCAAGATTTGAACTCGTAACCTCCGGACCACAAGTCAAGCGCACTAAGCGCGCAACTATGCCGCACAATCTACCCACACACCCTCGGGATATCAGCTGATCTATTAAGCAATTACGCAAACACAACGAGGGACAAATCATTTGGCAAATACCCCCAATGTAGGTCCCGTCCAGCAGTAAAGATAGGACGGAATTGAGAGCAAAATTATTACTTTTGATCTGGAAAATGGCAATTATTACTAACAATCGGAGCACATGACACAATGATACATATTCCCTGCGCCGTCGCATGGAAACTGCCCAATTCCCAAGTTTCAAAATGTCTTATCTTACACAAAACATACATGCCCTGCACAGCTTCAAACAGAACTTTTTTTTTAACCTCAGGCCGTAATCTCCAAAGCATCGTTATCTGTTAAATGCCTGGCTGCGAGCCGTGCTTTGTGGTTATAGATGGGACTCACAGGGAGCATAAAGCATCATGAGGATGGGCCTCTCTTCTTTCTTGAGCAGAAATCGGAACTCCTGCATGACATAACGGCACAGTCGGGGGAGAGACACATCAGAGCCAATCCAAAGTCACGAGAGTAATTGCGTGAAATCGCAGGCAGCTGACAACAAACATGCAATAAGTCGGCGATGGTGTGCCATCGTCGCTTGTGTACGCGTGTGTACGCGTGTGTCCGTGTGTCCGTGCCCGAGCGCATATGGCCTGGCACAGGCGCCGTGGTGACGTCACCTCCACTTAGTGGCGAATGGCGGTTGTTAAGTTACGTTTATGTTATGTGCCCGAGTAGGAGCGGTGCACTCCGCCGCGCAGTAAACGCACCCAATGACCTGCGCTCGATTCCTGCCCACGTATGGACATTTGGGATGGGTTTTTAAGAATGGAATAAGACTTTTACTAAATGTACATGCTATTGTCTTGGATACGTGTAGGGTCTATTTCGTGTCAATCGACTGCTGAATGAGGCCCTCTCCACACCCCGTGGGCCGTGAAGGATGGATTGACCGTACTTTCTCATCCTGGTCGATACGGATTGGTTAAGCCAAGGAAGCACAGCTGTGGGACCATGGAAGTATTTCGCAGGAATGAGTTTTGCTCCACTGCTCTCTACTCACCACACGTATTGCACCATCTAAGCACTGACGGGCTCAACCCTGCTTAGCCTCTGAGATGTGACAACATTGGGTGCATTGCAGCTGATTATAGACCGATAAGTCTAAATTCCTCCCTGCACAAATGTGCAATGGAGCGACACTCATCGCCACTGGTGGCCCTCTGCCAGTTATGGGAAGTCCACCGTAACACGGTGGGACTCGGTCTCTCCACAGTCACCACTGTTGACGTTCCAAAGAGTGGAAGTCATTATACACCGAGACGGATTAAACCTGGGATGAAAATACATTTGTCAGGAGACAGCCAATTATACATAGACGGAATGTATTGATATTAATTTCTATCTCGTGTGTCACCATCAGCCAGTTAAACATTGCGAGTTATAAAATATGTTTTTTTTAATTGGCGATGAATTTTAATTTCCTCAAAATAAATCACTGTAGGATACTGGGGCGTTTTTCAAAGAAAGTGGGGTAAAAAAACGTTTACTTCAACACAGCCTGACATATTGTAAAGAGCAATAGATGTACCAACAGTCTGACATTCAGACTCGAATTGCCTAACATAACAGTGAATAGGCCAGAACTGAATCCTATAAAGGGCTACAAAACATTAGAATGTTAACATCAACTTCAACCGAATGCCCGGGTAACAAGTGCAGAAGTTTGTTGCACTAGAAGTAGACTAACTCTCCAACACATAGCATAAAGACAAAGCTCCCCCGTATAGCCTTAGTCGTACAACAGAGTTGTCTTGTAAAAAAAACATCTGGCTACAGACTGTAAAAGCTACCAACTTATCAGGTATAAAATGCAAACAAGTGGTATTTACATTCTGTACAACGGATAAGTGCAATAAGCAATCAGCAGATAAACATTCATCCCACTTCATTTCCATTATATGTAACAGATCGAATGCCGGGTGGGTTTACTGCCAGTAAAACATAATGGGTACAATACACTTCTGAATACAATAGCGTTCTTAAGGATTACAGCTAGAAACTCCAAAGCACATTACTCGCAAAATAGAATGTATACAGCTATGCTGAGGTATAGGCAGACTTATGGGACAATGATGGCAGATGACAAAAAATAATTAAGATAGACAGCGGCTGACAAAGGAGTCTTGCAGCGGGGGAAGAACGATAAGAGGGAGCGGTGTAGAGGGCAGACGTAGGAGTGAGACGGATTGAAGCTTCTCAGAGCTGGAAGCAAGCCACTGCTTTGTCGGAGAAGCAAAGGCTGATGAATTTCAATGTATAAATATGACACAAAAACGATATACACTCCATATTTCTCACCCACACCCACAAACGACTGCATCACTCCCACTATCAAAGTTTTCTTGTGGCTCCCAATCAGCTATATCATTATTTTATTTCGAATTTTATTTTCAAAGTTTACAATATTATCCATGGACTTAGTCTCACCAACCTCCCTTCACTCATCTGACTTCCCTTCACTCACCATGCCCTTGCTCTCTAGTTATCAAGGCCACCTTCTGACGAACCCGATCAAGATGTGCTCAATCGCTGATAACTCTTCCTCCTCCTCCGCTGCTCTTCATGTCTCGACTATTTGCCTCCAGCCATCTCTACAGCCAGATCTCTCCAGCAGTCCAAATCCAGGAACAAGACTTGCTTCATCTCCTGCCCCTATAACTAAGCATCCTCCGCATTCTCTCCTAATCTTCATCACATATCCCCCCCCCCC
>JAZEWU010000006.1:7863854-7880314 GCA_036362915.1 Geotria australis | reverse complement strand
AAAATTGCTCTCAAGACCTGCTCTTAAAGGATAATGTTGCGAAGGATGGAGGAGGAACGCTCGACACAGCTATCCCGAAAGAGCAGCTCTTGACAGCAATTCTCATCATACATAGAGCTTTAAAAATCAACATCAAAACAAATGCCGTTGTAATATCTGTATTCACCATAAAGGGACCAAGTCGCGTCCACCTGTTTAACCAGGTGAGGACCCAAGGTGCAAGGATAGCGTCTCATTACCAAGAGTGAACTTGGTCACTAAGCTGCTGACAGAATGACAACAACAATGAGCTAATTTGAGCCGCACTGGGATTTAGACTTAGCCGTTTCTGACCGTGAGTCAAGTGCCCCAAACTACAGCAAACTACCCGGCAGGATGTTTTCACTCAGTCACATAAATAATATATTTCACGTGTATTTTTATTGTTTTTGAAAAACCCACCCATGCTGGGCAACTTCTTTAAAACCCACTTGAAAGCCCAAAACCCGCATTTGTGCTGAAAAACCTAAACATTGGAGGGCGTCCATGTCAACAGCTCTGCGTGCCCTGTTTCTTTATGAGAACAAGCAACCCTGCTCCTGGCTGGCTATGCCCATCATTAGGAGACATTCTCTCGGCGGGGTCTCTGTTGGTGGCAATGAAGATTTAAGGAAACGGACAAACAGGGCTCAGGCCCACCGAGGCACCACCGCTTGGGTTTTGGAAACAGCCGTTGGGCCAGCATTGGCCTCCTGGGGCATGGGCTGGGTTCCGCTTTGAGCCTCACCGTGTCGACAGCTTGTAAAGGACTAACAGCGCCACATTCATTTGCATGACTACGATGGCAATGAACGTGCTGTTATCTGCAATAGCAATGCACGGAGCGACGCAAACATATACGTTTAATTTAAAGTACTGTGCTGTGTGCAAGTGGGCTCTCTGCTCAAATGATCATTGGGAGGCGCTCATCCTTTGAGTGAACGGCGGAAATTGCACATTATCGTGGTGGGTCAAGTCTGTCCATGGGATTTTCTGAGTTATTTTCCCAACAAGTGGTATTCTTTAAATTTGATCTCCACTTGGGATTTAGATTCTCAAGCGTTCATTTGTGCAAGGCGCCTTAACTACACTACCAGCACCATGATGCATCTCTACATAGCTTGATTAATCGACCTACGCGTGTGTGTATCTTCTTCTTTGCGATTCTTCGAAGCACGATGGTCAGCCTCTGGACATCGTTGTCTTTCAGCTCGGCCTCGATATGTATATTATCATGTATTTGGTACCGTAATGGGTTCACGTAAGCCGTGTACCGCTAGCGGCCGCTACATTCACCGCAGAGTCACGATCACAATTGACTCTTGAATTGAGCTGTGGCCGCGAAACGTGGGCAACGCTTTGAATCACCGTGGAGGTGGCAGGAAGGAGCGGGGGGATAAAGTGAATTATGAATCCGCTACTGAGGATGCTCTCTCTCTATCAATCCATACATTTTTCTAAACCGCTTAATCCTGTACAGGGTCGCGGTGAGCCGGCGCCTCTCCCGGCAGACACAGGGCGCAAGGCAAAGCTATTCCCAGAATGGGACGCCAGTCCATCACAAGGCACCGGGGGCAATTTAGTCACCAGGCCAATTAACCTACGCAGCAGCATGTCTTTGAACTGTAGCAGGAAACCGGGAGTGCCCGGCGACATCTCATGTGGACACAGGGAGAACATACAAACTCCACACAGAAAGGCACCCGATCTCTCTACCGTACTCAAATAGCCTTTGGGTGGTGTCCATCTCGGCCGTTGGACCTAAGCCAGTAGTGATTATTCCACATTCCTATGTTAGCGACAAGTCCACCAAGGCACTACGTTATTGACCCCAATGGGATGCTCACCGTTGGACCCCTACCACGTGATGCACACGGCACCCTCCTCACACGGATGACGTTCTAAATGAACCTTGTCTGCTGTTGTAACTCATGGATCGTGAACAAGCGCTTCGACTGCGTGAATGATGACATCCTTAACGATGATTCAACATTTAGCAAGGGAATGTAATTGTGTGCCTGGATGCATGACTGTATGAGTAATCGGCTGACTCAAGGAAGGTCTGATTAATGTATTCATGAGCGCGTCCACTGACGCTGGCCTATACACGTGCGTGATGCTGACCGGCACATGCACGGCATTCAGTTTCGACGGCGTGAAACTTTTTTTAAACTCTGAGGCTAAATATAGGCTCATAACTGAATTAAGAACGTCTAATTTAGACGTTGCCGGGTGGCTAAGAGGGCTGAACTAATGCACATGTCAAATGTTCAGCCAGCACCACTGAGATTATGGATCTCGACTCCTGAGCTGCCGTGGCAAAGGAAACCAGGGTTTTGAAGATGTGTTCAGCCCAGGCACAATCTGTAGTGGCCCCTTATTCAGCTGTGCACAATTCTAGGGTCGAAAACATACCGGCGGCAGGGTGGCTTTGCAGTGGTAATATCTGCGCCTTTCTGTGCGGAATTTGTGTGTTCTGCCGCTGTTCTGCGCGGGTTTCCTCCGGGTTCTCCGGTTTTCTCCCACAACCGATAACTAATTAATTGGCCGATAACATCTATATAAATAGGAAGCACTGTTTGACAGGTTGGCACCGTCTGACCGCTTGGCTGACTCCCCCACACTCTCTGAGGGCTTTCTCGGGCCTCCGTGTCCGTGTCTGGTTCACGACCAAGCGTGGGATTTGTGCGCGTTATACATGGCATAATTATTAATTCACTGTTAGCAGACCAACAGTCACATGTTAGGTCATACATATCAGCACAAGACTTAATCCTGTGCAGGGTCGCGGGGGGGACCTATCCCGGCAGACACAGGGCGAAATCCCGGGGGTTATACCCAGGCTGGGACGCTGGCTGCTCCATCGCAGGGCACTGGGGGCAATGCAGTCAGCTGGCCAATTAACATAAACAGCAGCAGTCAGAGAACGCTAACTCCATCCATCCATTTTCAGAAACCACTTAATCCTGTACATGGTTGCGGTGAGCCGGAGCCTATCCCGGCAGACACAGGGCGCAAGGCAGGGAAACACCAGGGTGCCTGGGGAAATGTAGTCAGTACGCAAATTAACCTGGCAGCATGTCTTTGGACGGTGGGAGGAAACCAGAGTGCCCGGCGAAATCGCACGCAGACACGGGGAGAACGTGCAAACTCCAAACAGAAAGGCCCCCGAGCCGAGATTCGAACCCGGGAACCTTCTTGCTGTGAGGCGGCAGCGCTACCCACTGCGCCACCGTGCCGCCCGAGAGAACGCAAACTCCACAGTGAAAAGGCACGTGGTAGGCCACGAGTGAATGGGAATCCCGCCTGCCGAAGACCTCCCTCCTGGCTCAGAAGCACCATGGATTCAGTGGAAGACACTCAACCGCCTGAGAACCAGAACGGGACGATCAAAAGCTGCTTTGGTCAGATGGGGCTACAAGACCGGCCCAACCACCTGCCTTGTCTGCGCTCTACTACCCGACCTCTGCAGCTCAAAAGACCTAGCAGAGTTCAATACAAATGCAAAGAACTGTGTAAAGATAATGGGAAACTGTCGTATAACCATTACGTTTCGAAGAATCGAAAAGATGAAGAAGAAGGCCACGAGTCAGACTTGTGGGTGCAAATCATCTCGGCCGCACGGGATTTCTAACCTGACAGGGGGAGCCGGGGCGGTGGGGGTATGAGCGCGGCACCAGCTCCTGCCCAGCTCCACGGGCGCCCGCAGCCTCAACGTGTCGCACAGCACGCCCGGGAGCCGCGTGGTGTTATTATTACCGTTATTAAAAGGAAATTAAACCCTTAAGAGCTGTTCTTTCGGGATATATCCGTGCGCGGCGTCCCTTTTCGCTCTCTCTCTCTCCGCCGCAACGCGTTGCCGGCGTAATCAGGCTGCTTTTGAATGTGTTTTGCCAACAAGTGTTACGCGAACTACATCTGTGGGAACACGCGAGTGTGTTGTTTGTGGCGTTACGACAATCATCACAAGCACACGCGCACCGTAGCACGGATTCTCTCCGCACGGAAATCAAGAAGGAGGCATCTCCTAAGAGCAGTTCTAACACACCGAGCCGTGACAAACTTATACATCGACACATTAGACTCCGTCATGTCGATGCCGCCGTCTGAAATCCCCTTGATTGGTCCGAGCAGACGCGAATTTGATTTACACAACCGGCCGCCGGGTGCTGATGCCAATAGGCCCTCCCCTAGGTTAACTCGGCCTCAAGTTAACCGCACCTTTTGAAACGTATTAAATTTACCACTGGTAGGTGTACATCTCCAATGGCTATACCTGCCCACGTTTTGACGTGATAGCCTAATTAAGCGCTCGCGAATAGAGCTAATCCTCACCGTCTTCAAAGCGGGTGTTGTGTCTCCTGCGTGTGTGTGTCTCTGTCTGTGTGTGTGTGCGGGCGTGTGTGTGCGTGTGTATGTCGTTGCGGTCGAACAGAAGCGATCACATGACCGCACTCGCCCCCAAAACTCTGCTGAGGCTACGCGGGCGATCTTTGTCTTTGGGTAGAGCAATAGTGATGTTGGTTAGCGCACTGCGCAACGAATCCAGAACATCCGCGTTCGAGTCCCCGCTTACCGGGTGCTGGGCCTCCCCTAGGTGGCCTCAGCCTCAAATTAGTACCCGGTGCGACGTGTACACATCAGCGCTGAGGAGACAAAGGTCTGCTGAGCGTGGTGCTGGCCGCCCACCCCGTCGTGTGCCGTGCTGACCTTCAAAGGGAGCAACTCGCTAGCAGCACTTGCCCCCTACAGTCCCTCGCGGCTATACGAGGGACCTTTGCGTCTGCGTTGTACTAACAGCAAGGTGCAAACGAGCCGGTCGGGGGGCTGGAAGGGCAGACGCGTCGCAGCCGCGGGTGTTACGGGTGTTGCGACACCCGCACTTTCACAGAACCATGATTCCATTCCCCCCACTTTTTCTTGCAACACCCGCGGCTGCGACGCGCCTGCTGGCGGGGGCTGGGCTGGGTGGTTCGTGACGGGGTCTGGAATCTTGAGACGGCCGCTATATTTGTCCGACTGCCGTGAGAGCGAACCGTACCCCGTGACCTCCTTGACCCCGGGGATTCTCTTCACGGAGAGACACGCATCTCGTGAGCTCGGCCGATGTTTGTGTGCGTGTCTTGCCACTCGGCGCTGCGGCTCTGCTTGTAAAAAAAACTATTAATAATTGATCGTGTCGTCTGTCGGCACGGTGGAGTAGTGGGGTAGCGCTGCCGCCTCACAGCAAGTAGGTCACCGGGTTCGAATCCCGGCTCGGGTGCCTTTCTGTGTAGAAGTTTGCATGTTCTCCCCGTGTCCGCGTGGGTTTTCGCCGGGCACTCCGGTTTCCTCACACGGTCCAAAAACATGCTGCTGCATAGGTTAATTGGCCTGAGGACTGAATTGCCCCCGGTGCCCTGAGATTGATTGGTGTCCGTTCCTGGGTGTGGCCCTGCATTTTAATATTTAGAGGACGCAGTGTCAGGCACATGTTGGCGCCGGCTTACCCTGTGGCTGCCTTCCTCTCCCCCCTCCCCCGCCTCTCCGCGGTTCCTCGCGCCTGAGTCTGTCTCTCTCTTGCGCCCTGTGTCTGCCGGGATAGGCTCCAGCTGATCGCAACCCTGTGCAGGATTAAGCGGTTTCTGACAATGAATGAATTCATTCATTTGAACCCGTCCTGGAACCTTCCCCAATGCACACTGACCAGCATGGTGAAGTATAGTCAAAGATCCCTTATGACCGACGTGGGGAGGCCTTTATGCAGCAGTGGGTTGAAAATGGGCTTTAAAATCTACATTTAATGGAGAAAGCGTGTTATGCACTGTATGTATATCCGCAAAATTGGTACCTTTATGACCTCAATGTTTATATGCACAACAGCAATGTTTGTTTAACGTCTTATTTCAGCTTTACTTCCCACTTATTGATTAGCCTTCTGAAATGTTATCACTATTTCAAATCCCTACTTTGCGCCAGTTCTTCTATCAACCCTGTTAAGCACTCTTCCGCCTTCATCCAGTAACAAATGCCGGTGAAATCAGTCATGTCAGCGGAAATCAAGAGTCGCCAGAATAACGTGTTACACGCCTGGAACGAATTCGCCTACAGGGCGGGTACTCTGCTAGCATTACATAACCTATAACACATTACTCCCCGCCGCAGCCTGCCTTCGCCCCCGATCACGAAGTTTGCCGCCAGTTGCCACACGGCTGAGGAATTGGGTGCCGTTCTCTGAATCCTTAATGCGGAGAATGAAGCACCTCGGAGCCTACCTGCTGCAGCTGTTTACCGCCAACGCGCCTCGCACGCTGCACGTGCACGACAGCTGTCGTGCAGCCTGTGCTTTAAATACGGGTGTTTTCTCTCATTAAACCCATACCATACCATTTTCCGAAACCGATTCATCCTGTACCAGTGTACAGGGTCGCGGTGAGCCGGAGCCTATCCCGGAAGACATGAAGACATGAACGATCACTTTATTGTCTTCATGTCTTCATTAAACCCAAAGCGGACTAAATCGCCTCCGGTGCCCTGTGATGGATTGGCGTCCCATCATGGGTATGACCCTAGCTTGCACCCTGTGTATGCCATGATAAGCTCCGGCTCACCGCGACCCTGGAGGATAAAGCGGTTTCTGACAATGGATGCATGGGTGGTATAAATACGCTCCTGCAATAACAAACTGCGTTCCAGCCAAGCAGCAAAGTGGACAAAACCCCGCCTGGACTGACAGCGCCTGTCCGCATTCATAAACACTGTACGACCATCTTCAGCGGCACAACATCAACTGCATTCAGTGCGATCTGAAAAGGGCATTATTCCGTACAACGCCTGTGTGGGATTCAGTGAGCTAATGCGGCGTGCCAGGGTACCGAGCCAGTTTGACTAAAAAATCCTGGCTTAAAGCCTCAGTTTGAACAAGCGAAAAATGAACATTATCGCCTCGGTCTGGAAGGGATTCTCGCGTGCATTCGGTAAGTGTGTTGGCCTCAAACCAGTCAACGTTCAATGCTAAAATAAACTGTCACGAAATTGCGGTGTTAAGCGTTATCCGGGCGTGCTTGAATCAGAGTTAATCAGCAGCAACGGCAGCCAGATTGTTTTTTGTGTGTGTGGCTCTATAGCGTGTGACGCTTGGACAGAATGCTGCCGAGTGTGAATTCAGACGGCCTTGCGCGCGTTTCTTTAAAATAAACGGAATGTGCAACTACGCACGAAGCAACTGGACATTTTAGAAGCAACTATAAGCAACTGTGCTCTGCAAATGTTGTTGAGCAGCGAGTGCGTGGTTCGGCGGTTGCGAGGAATTTGATAACTTGTCGATTTGTTGACGTGACAGATGACGTGTATTCACGACCTTTCCGTATATTCGAAGCAGCCTTCATCATTTATTCTTTGTTGCTTTGGTTTTTATTGGTTGTTTTTTCTTTCGTTATTGACATGCCGTTCTCTTCGCGGCCCTTGTGCAGCGCTTTGTGACCCTCGGGTGAAAGGCGCTATATAAAATGCTATTATTATTATCACGAGTTCAGAGTGGGCCATTCTGTTCCGATGTAAGAGCCAAAGTATAACATTTGAAAGTTATCCACGACTGTAGTTTACACGACAAACACCAATGACAGCCTGCATCACTACAGCCCGCCGCGTGGAAATGCGGTCCGATCACCAGTCTTACAATCGTAAAGTTGCAAGTTCAAATCCTCGTTGTGCGGTGACTCAGCTCATGTTCAGAAATCAATACTATGCGTGGCACCTAATAGGAAGTCAACAGTAGCTATCCTATGAGCTGACAGGCCCCGTCTATAGGAACGTGACGCGTATTGATGTAGGTTTTCACGGTCCCGATGTTTGAGAATTGTTCTCAAGAGCTGCTCCAACGTGGGAGGCTAAAACGTCGTGAAGGAGAGAGGAGGAATGCTCGACACGGCTATCACGAAGGGGCAGCTCTAGAGAGGAATGTAACATCTCCACTGCTGGCTCACGCTTGCAGATGGAAATGGATAGTGCCCCGTGCTGAATTAAGCAGACACTCACACAAACACAGGCGCCTATTGCTCCATTGTGGAGATTAGAATGAGTCTTAGAGGGTTGAGAATTGCTGTCAAGAGCCGCTTTTTCGGTACAGCCGTGTCCAGCGTTCCTACTCTCTCCTTCACGACGTTTCACCCCCGCAGTTGGAGAGGCATCATCAGCCTCCGAGATGAGGAATACTCGACACGGCTATCCCGAAAGAGCAGCTCTTCAGAGCAATTCTCGCACATCGAGCCGTGCAAACCTACATCTCAAAGGCCTCCTGTGGTTCTATGAATTCCATTACATCGCACGTGAGATCCTGCATTGTGTTCCCGGGGCTGCATCGGCCCAATGACGTAATGCCACACAACACAGGCACCCCGCGCATTAATGGTTTATAGTTCGCTGAATAACACTTGCATTTAATTAGCTCCGACACTGAACACACTGTGCCCGAATTTCCGCCTCCTCCCTTCCACCCCCAGCCTCTCCGCTTACCCAGGAACCCCTGGTGACCACGATCCATTTTTCTTTATAACCGTGCAAGGGGTGTGGGGGCACACGATATGGCGACGCGCTACTCCACGTAACACGACTCACATGCCCGTCTCGCTCCTTGCAAGAAGCCCTGGCAGCCTTTGCCATTTAACACGAAGGCTTTCGTGACCGGCGTCATCCATAGTATATCGTTTTTTATGGGTTAGGGTCACGTAAAAAAAAATATTGTGTCGTAATGCCAAGTGGTAAGGTTTGTCACGTGCTGAAGTAGTAAAAACATTGGCGCGTTTTGTAGATGTGACACACCTTACTGATTGCCTGTGTCGGGTGGAGGCGGATTTACGACATACATTTTTTACGTGACCTCACCCATAAAAGAGATACACTATGGAGCCATTACCATGTTTGAGCCAGGCTTTCCAAAAAGCTTCTTTAGAAGCCTCCTTATCGAAGGCTCAGGCCGCCGCCGCCAGCGAACTGCCCCGTCTTGCTGGAACACGTAGCAGCTGCCCGGGCGAGGCCCTCTCCACCGCTCTCCAAGGCTTTTGTATTCAGCGCGCCGTGCTCCCGACATTCATCATTGTGCTGTTTGGCTGCGCCCTCTCGTTTTTTAATGAAAGCATTGGCGTTGTCACTTGCTTTTGTTTGAGTTGGAATGAAAACAACAAGGATTGTGTTGTTTCTGCGTCCGCGGATTACTCCGTTAGCGTCATTGTCGTCGATGTTTGCCGTTGTTTGTTTGTTTGTCGTTATCAGGAGCCACAGTCAAGTATTGGCCCGTGGCAGTTTTCATAATGTCGTTACAGAGGCATCCGATATCGAGAAGCAGTGAGCTGACAATATGTGGGTGTGCGGTTATTCCATGAAGTGAATGTAAATACTAGATAAAGTATGCTGTAATGGCTGTGTGTGTTTGTGTCAAAATGGTTAGGATACTTTAATATAATCCCAGTCACCCGCATTACATACCTCGACATTCACAACACCAGTAGCAATTAACTTGTCCTGAGACTCCACTAGGTCGACTCAGCCTGAAACGAGAGCCTGACACTTTGTATAGCCGTCAGCCACATGGAGACAAAGGTGGTCCGGCACTGTGGCGCACTCAACCTTATGTGCCATGCCAGCCTTAATAGGTGCTCGCCAACAGCACCGTCGAACATAATGCGCAAGGTTACATGGAGGAGCGCACGAGTGTGTGTGTATGTATGTGCGCGTCACGTGTGAAGCCCGCATCTCTAAGGAATAATAATTCATAGGGCTGTAATGTAATTTCAAGTTGGAGCATCTCTCCCAGTCGTGTAACTCTGATACTGTATATCAAGACCATTGGCAGCAATCTTACTTGTAAATTGTGTGGGGGTTTTTTTTGCCGAGTGGAAGAAACGCGCATAGCTCGCAATAAAACATACGCTGCGTATATGTGCGTTTAATTCGATGCACATGACATCGCGTCTGTGCATTGCGACGCACTGGCACGTTGCCCTCCTATGTCCATGGATACTTGGCAGTGCGGTACTGCGGTGAGGGTGCTTCACTCTCAACCAGAGGTCAGCTAACAGGTCAACTCGGCCCATTATCATTCAGTCACCAGGGGTGGTTTTGCAGCTCCACTCACCCCCTGTCTTGACAATGTGGAATTTTGCCTCTAAATTCTGGCGGTTACTTAAGATTAAAATAAAATAAGTTTTAAAGACATTACGATTATAACGCGCACAGTATTCGTTCACTGTCGAAGATATTCGTTTGAAGGGAGAAAGAGTCAGAGGCACGAGGAAACCACAGCGAGGTAGGGAGGGGGAAGGCAGCCACGTGGTTAGCCAGCACCAACATTTGCCAGGCACTTCGTCCAAATACATTTTTATGCTATCGGCCGATTAATGAGTGTTATTTAATATGGGAGGAAACTGCAGAACCCGGAGGAAACCCACGCAGAACAGGGAGAGAACGCACAAACTCCACACACAAATGTGCCCGAGGCGGCAATAGAACTGCCTTGTGCAGAACTTTCTTTCTGCGAGGCATAGATGTTACCACTGCGCCACCTAACATACATGCTAGGTTGGTTATTGCATTGTAGGATCATGTTAGGCAGTGGCATATTGGGGGAGGCCTTCATGCAGCAGTGGATTGTCCATGGCTGATGATGATGAACATATACTGTATATTGTTATATGAGCACCAGATACTCTTCTAAAATAAGTCACACTGACTTGTTATTACGCTTATCTAAACGCTCTCATATACACATGGAATATAAACAGTTCTGTAAAAAAAACCAATGTTAACTGATGGCAAAGATTTCGGTTAAAAGAGTAAAGATTCAAATCCACCGTTTTTTAAAACTTTTGTTTCATATCCGTTCTCAAGACTTTTTAACGGTGCCTCGTATACTTTTTACAACAAATTGCCACCACACTTATAATCAATCCAGCCATTTTCCTCAAAACAGCTTTATCAACTGGAAGCATTTCTGAAAGTAAATACTCCCTAAACAGGTGGGGCTGTTAATAGCCGAGGTTTACAATTACTTTCTTTCTGCTCCAGAAATGTAAAACAAACCTCCAAGCAAACCTTGCCTTCTCTTCCCGCCCATTTCCTAAAGTAATTTACTATTTATTGCCTTTTTGCCCCAATTTTTTTAAACATTTATCAACCATGCGAACGCGTACTGAGTGGTGGAATGTGGTTTGTGCTTTATTCTCTCCTCAGAGTAAAAAAAATAATAATGCTGTTAATGTGTTGTTGTAGTTTAGTTTTTTTTTTAAATCTTCTAAGAGTCTCAGAAAAAAAACATGATCTACAGGAAAGTATTAAAAAGATACATTTGCAGTCGCTGATTATGTCAACATTCTAATAACTCGATGGTTGTTCTTTAGATATGCTCTTTCGGGATAGCCATGTCGAGCAATCTCCCCCTTGCAACGTTTCGCCTCCCACGTTGGAAGCATCATCAGTACATTCTCACAACTCTTCTAGCAGTATGATCATGGCCACTTGATATGAACATCACTCCTCCACCTGAGTTGAGGACTCCATCTCTACCAGACACTGTCTTCTCATCTGATCCACTCACTGTGTGTAACCACCACACTGCTGGTCACAACAACCCACTCATCCACTCACTCATCGACTCACCCGCTCACTCATCCACTCACTCACCACACTGCATGTCACAAAGCACCCACCCACTCACTCACCAAACTGCTGGTCCTAACACTTTTCTTTCCGTGCATTGCTCGACTTTTGAATTCCCTCTCGTCACTTCTTTTCCAAAGTTCTTATAACCTTGCTTAATCAAGACACGTATTACTGCACCTCCTGTCTATGTCAGCAGTTGTGCTGTTTGTTGCTGTCTGCTTGGCTTTTGGAACCTTTGGAGCTGTGCTCAGCAACTGTGATTTAAAATATATAAACATAACGGGACCTAAGAGCGTTCCGTTACTTAGCAACACCGGGCTCGGAGCGCACGTGCTGAGCTCCAGGTGTGGGCCGCCACTCATTAACTCAGCGAGACATCCATCCCATCCATTGTCAGAAACCGCTTTAATCCTGTACGGTGAACCGGAGCCTATCCCGGCAGACACAGGGCGCAAGGCAGGGTCATGCCCAGGATGGGATGCCAGTCCACCGCAGGGCATCGGGGAGACATTTAGCCAGCAGGCCAATTACCCTATGCAGGAGCATGTCTTGGGACTGTGGGAGGAAACCCACGCGGACACGGGGAGAACATGGAAAAACTCCACAAAGAAATGCAGCCGAGCCGAGATTCGAACCCGGGTCCTTCCTGCTGTGAGGCGGCAGCGCTACTCACCGCGCCACCGTGCCGCCCCCTCAGCGACACAGACGATGGGCGAGGCACCTTTAATATTATGAGGCTTCCTCGCTTATTGTGAAGGTTCCCAGAGCCAAACTGTAATCTACAAAATTATTATTGCGGTTTATTATGAACGTCCAAGGCTTCTAGATTATTACTCTGCCGAGGCACCTTTACAATTGTTAGGGTTCATTATTAAAGCATACGCTCACGATATACAGACTGAAATCCCTACAGATCCGTGATTTCATTCCAAATATCCAAAGGTCAGAGTTTGGATTTTTTTAATGATTTCATCAATTCTCGAGTCCCATAGAACAAAACTGTTATTGTTGAGACTAGCAGCGTACCCGCCATACGGGCGACCTTGTTACAAGTGTGTAACACGTTCTTCTGACGTCTATAGTTGGTGATGCGTTCTGCTGACATTGCTGGCTCTCTGAAGTTTCAGAACAGTAATCAATAAGTGGGAAGTAAAGCTGACGTGAGACACAAAAGCCTCGGCTCTGTGCAGACAGAACGCGCACTTACAAAGGATTATATATAACGTGGGCAGGATTCATCGCTCATTGTGGAGTCTCGGAGAGCCAGTGCTACCCAGGGCATAGTCACGGTTAAACACCGCAGTATTAGGCCCACACTAAATAGTATCTAAATGCAGCATGCGCTGCATAATTACAAGCCCGAACGTCTATCTGTGGAAAACCCACAAAACCACCAAGCGGTGTACAGACGCAGCTACAACGCCGCTCGCTCGCGTGGTTGGCACAGGGCCCAATAAACACAGGCTTAACACAAAAGCGCACACACACACACAGAAATCTCACTGGAGGGTGTTAAGGAGCCAGCCTGCCTTTGTGCTTAAGTTGGCCACTGTTGTGACTGGGTTCTTATTGCTCAGGTATTCACTGAGGTACTCGACTTGGAGAAAAGGTGGCTTGTTTTTATTAGTTTCTCACTTTATTGGCAAGAGAGAGGGCTGGGGATAATTCACCCGAGGAAAATATACTAAATGATCTCGCTGCGTTGTGTGTTACGTATGTGTGTAAGCATGCTTATACGTTCTATGTAAAAAATGTATGTGTTGATATTGTATGTGTGTGGTGCTGGCCACCCACCCCCTCCTGGGCCGTACCGGCCTTTATAGGTGCACACTAACAGCACTTGACCCTACAGTCTATGAGGGCTATATGGGTGACCATTGTTTTTGTGTAGTAGTTTGGGCACTGTGCTACATCAGTGGCGAGTGATACCATATCCAGTCCCGGGCTACTCCTATGTTGACTCAGCCATGAATTACATACCGAGCCCCCAACCCCCTTCCCTGACCAGCATGGTGAAGTATGGTCGAATAATCCCCACAACTGACACATGAGGCATATATCCAGTAGTGGATTGGCAAAGAGCTACAACTTATTACTATTATTATTATGCGTTTATAAAGCATGACTGTGTTATATCGTCAACAATAAACGGGTTTTTTTATGTTTTACATTCTTAAAGTCTTGAAAACACCTTTGTTTACCTCATGTTCACCTGCGCTTGAAAACGTTATGTTACATACGATCTATGCTTTGGCAATGTGTGTTCTGTACATGCTGTCTATATCTGACTTTCAATCTCTCTCCCCCATCAATCTGTCTATCCACGATCCCACCTGCCTGTCGCCTTATTTATCTTTGCCCCATCATGTTGTCTATCTGCCCACATGTCCGTCCATCCATCCTTCCATCAGTTAGTCTCTCCGCTGCGCCAGTTTGTCCGCCTGGCTGGCCGCCGCCTACGTAACAACCCTCCTCACTTTCCCCTCCGTTGCTGCTTTGATGTCACCGCAGATAGCAGAATAAGTGACTCGTAGCTAACTGACCCACGTCCTGCTGGGCGCACCTGTTTTAATGCTCCGTGCGATCTGCGAGCGCCGGGCTCATGCGGGCACACGCAAGCGGGCACTGCCCACATGCGGGCACCGCGTTATCAACGCTGACCTGCCGTGTAACCGTCACGCAGCGAGCTGCTTTGCCCCAAAACACCCGCCCGCGGTAGAAGACCCCCAACGTCTGGGGATGAAAGCGGGTTGCGACCTGTCATGGTTTTCCCCGAATCGGCCTCATTTGTTGTGGGCAAGATGCCTCCGCGAAAATCTGTACGTTCTTCTGGAGCAAGACGTTCAAAGCTCCGGGTGGTTTTTTTTGTTAACCAGTTACACGAACAGTCCTCGCTCGCGTATATTCTGTTTAACCCCAATCACGATATGTCCCCGGGTTTTTTGTGCCGCCGAGGTGGACAACCCTAGTCTGAAACCTAATGCCGATCGCGAAAAGGTACCGGCTGCGTTTGGAATACGCTGCGGTGTTGTAAATGGTCAGCAACGCTTGACTTGAAATCCAGCGGGTTGCCGGTTCGATTCCCATCTCCCGGTGTGGCTACTGAAACAGGATTGCAAGTTCCGTAAATCTCCCTCCTCGATCGAAAGTGTGGTGGGGTAAAGTGTGGGTACTCACAGCGCTTTCAAGACGTACGTACGGCCACCGTGGAAAATTCGGCTAGAAATCCCCTCTCTAGCAGTGGTGGGAGCAAGTAACGTTTAGCATATGGATGGCGCAGCAATCATGTTTCAAAGTCAAATTGTCTTCCTGATCAAACGGCTTTCAACTCCACCGGTGACCCTGAGCCTGGGGTGTAAATCCCGCACTTCCTTGACTTGTGCCAGTCGCCTTTTCGGGCGACCACAGCTGATTAAGCAGAGCGCAGCAATCACTTTAGCGCCCTCGGGGGGGATAATGGGTTGAGTCGACCTCAGACTGAAACGTGAACTTGCAACCTTCTCACTGCGAGTTGAGTGCCCTAACCACAGTGGCAGCTGTGCCCCATTCTGTCTGCGGCAAGACGCAAAGGCGCACCACTACGGCGAGCACACCTAAATCCCACGCACAGAGGCACCCCGAGCCTCTCTGTCTGGGGTTTGCATGTTCTCCGGGTGCTCCCGTTTCCTTCCACAGTCCAAAGACATGCTGCCTAGGTTAGTTGGCATGCTGACAACATTTCCCCCAGCGCCCTGCGATGGACTGGCATCCCATTATGTGTATAGCCTTGCCTTGTGACTTGTGTCTGCCGGGAGAGGATCTGGTCCCCTGCAACCCTGTAGAGTCTACACGATCAAGCGAGTCCTGATAATCATAATGACCACGACTGGAGGAAGGCCCTCCACTAGTGGGAGCTCTAGAGAGCCCCTCTAGAAGGGGAGTGGGCCTACTCTTCCACACTCGTCAGACATCTCAAAAATAATGTGACCCTCACTCCACCACATCTCATGTTTATCGTGTCAATGCAAGGATCACACACAGAGCTTGCAAGCTCACTGGGTATTTTTCTGCTGTAATAATAATACACATATATCTATCTATAACACGTGCACCGCCGCTAGGTGCAACGTGTGACTGCCACCCCACCACGACATCGAAACGAACGGGCGAATCCCGACTTCTCAGCAGAGTTCTTGAACCATCGCAGCAGTGCCACCGCAGCCTCTCAATATCGCCACCGTGAACACGATGTTAAAAAGTGCCACTCGATCCGCCTTAGTGACCCCCTTTCTCCTCAAAGTGCGTCGTTACGTGATGCGATTAATTCTCGCCCATGCGTTGGCGCGGGCTCGGAGGCGACTCGTTCCGAGCGCGGTGAGTGAGACCACCTGGAAAACGGGGCCCCCGCTCAGCCTGGCTAACATTACAAGGCACGCCCCGGCGATTTACTAGGATGTTTGACTTGGCCTTGACAAATTAGAGTACTTTGTAATGTGACAGCTGAAGTGAACTGCAAATCACAGCAGGAGCTCACTTGATACGAGCCCGTATATTAAGTGTGGAAACGGCGCTTCCACCAATCAAGACGTGACCGCCGTCGATTGCCCGCTCGCAGGAATAATTCCGCTGTACATCCATTTTCCACCTCTGCCGCTTCGTGACTTTTTATGGAATTTTTTTCCGCGCGTGGAATTTATCAAGTTTTAATCAGTTAAGCAGCCACTGTGGTTAGAGTGCCCGACTCACAAATCACAAGGCTGTGAGTTTGTCATCCAGGTTGGCAGTCTGTGCTGCCAATCATCAATCTTGGGGTCAAGGAAATGAGCATT